>JAUZST010033102.1:0-28632 GCA_034779995.1 Parotocinclus haroldoi | reverse complement strand
AGAGAGAGAGAGAGAGAGAGAGAGAGAGAGAGAGAGAGAGAGAGAGATATTCATATAATCATTCACCAGTATACTTTCCTCATTACTGTGTGCAATAAGTAAGATATTCTTTACATTTATCTAGGGTTTATGTCTCTCTGTTTTTGAAGGGATTGTGCTGTACCTTGTTTTGTCTTAATTGTGCTGTACTGTGAATAATGCTACTGGCTGCTAAATTTCCTTCGGTATCAATAAAGATCTATCCATCCATCTCTATCTATTTTTTAAAATTTGAAGAAAGTGCCCCTGGAAAAGTGTTTCTGGTACATGAAGAAAGCTCGTGTTAAAACACATCCTTCCTCCCCAGTCTGGAAGTGTTCACTAATTCCAACGTAAACAGTTAATTAAGAAAGCGGTTCTGATTATGAAGAATTTGAAGAATTCTTAGAAATCATCAATGTGGCAGTTTGTTCCAAAAGGCACCAAGGAACGATCTGACACATTTTTACATTTGTTACTCAGCCTTTACAACGATTTATTTTTAAATTTCACTGTTATTTGTGTTTTATTGTCAAGCTCTTTGAAAAAACGGTCCCTGCTTATTTTCCATGATTGAAGGTGTCTATGCTACTTTAATTTGACGTGCCTGCATACAACATGAATTCACTTTAAAGCTAGCTGCCTACTTTTATTTCATCTTCATTTCAATTTGGCTTTTACTTCATATACGTTTTTCGGAACTGGATGTTTGCACTGCTGAAGACACCCTATAATTTCTTTACAATACTCATACAGTGTAAGACTGACTGCAGGTAATGGTGCGAATGCCTTTTTCCACCACCGTGGAATGTGCACACTTAAGGTTGTTTGGGTCTCCAGTGCATCAATTTTGTTCCTTTCATCACAATTTGGCCAGTGCTAGGAGCGCAGAGAGACATAAAGGGGTGGCGGTGGAGGGTTGACAGAAACGGCAAGAGAAGCTTTGCTCAGGAAACATATGGAACAAATCTGCAGGTTGGCCTGAGCCACTGCTGCCACGTCTCACATACCGGCGTCTCCCAGAAAGAAAAAAAATATTCTCACAACAGGTTTGGACTATTTAAGCTCTATCAAACAAGAAAACACCTGGGAGAACTACAAATCATTTCAGTTTCAAGTTTTTTGTACAAAGCCTTTTACAAAAGTCAGGTTTTGACCTGACCAAATGAGCCGCAAATAAGCAGGTCTTTACATAAAGTAAATCACTGTATCATAAACCTTTTGATTTGCCCTTATTCTCAGATGTACAAAACAAGAGAAGCAGGATTTACAAAGAATAACGTATGAAGAATCAATAAATCCCATGTAGGCATAATCACTAAAACAGTAATAACAAAACGGTTAAGCTGTTACCTTAACTTGTCATTTCAGGCTGATTTAAAGATCTGATTTGACAAAAATAATACTTTTGAACAACACTTTTACCCACAAATAAGTTTTCTTTCAACAAACTATAGCAACGTTTACTACGTGTAACTAAATATTGATCTCGGGCTGAGCATTTTTATACAGCACTTAATCTTTTCTTTTCTACTGGTCTTGCATTTTTTACATTTAAAGCAATTAGCAGATGCTCTTACCCAAAGCGAATTACAAGTTATACAGTCTTACAATCCAATCAACTGTGGGTTAAGATTCTAGTTCACGAACTTAACAGACTTTCAGGACTTAATGACAGTGGTGTGATTTGAACCCTGGACCTTCTGATCCTCTAGGCTACCACAGTCCTTTAAGCTTTATCCTATTTTAGCTTTTCCTCCCGGAAAGTGGTTTCCTTGGCTGCTACCCTTCCAAAAAGACCCTTCCTGATCAAGCATCTTCGGACTGTAGAAGGGTCACCTTATTGGCCGGTTGTAAATTGTAATTCCAGTTACTATCATCATGTCTTATTTTCGCTGTAAGAGAGCTGCAGGGAACACAAAAACACATACAAAAAGAAAAAAACCCAAAAACGAGTGATTATCAGAACAATATTTTTGCTCCTTTTATGAGAAGCACCATGTGTAAAGTTATTTGGTGATCCACGTAGTATTTAACTCTTACTGCGTCTACTCTGTTTGCTGTAAACGAGTTCGGACACAGCCTTATACTCTTTTTATACTCTATACGTGACAGAATGAGTATGAGGGAGTGTCTGAATGCATTTACTATAGGCTAACGGTGTTATATATGGTATTTAGACAGTAAGGAATAGTGATTGGGTGACTAGACTACTTGATTTACACAATCTGCCTTTTTTGTGTCTTTGTTTTGTTTAACATTGCATAAGCATCACTGACTTTATTTAACAGGAGCAGGGTTACATCGATATTAGCCAGACACATTCACACCACGCCAATTTAGAGCAACCAACTAACCTAATGCATGTAGCTTTGGAACACGAAGAATCCGGAGTAAACCCATGCAGACGCAGACCCTAGTCTAAATAAATCCCTGCTATTTAACACAGACTTTCGTTTATGCCATCACATTTAGATATTTTATTTTCAGTTACCTATCAAGCTTAATCAAATCCATTCACATATTAATTATCAAGTAATTATAGGATATAAAGGCTATTCTTATAATATGATCATTTAATGTCCACCTGCACACAGTTCTATAATTATAGTTTCTGTAATTCTGTTGCTTAATACCAAACAGATTCATTTAATGATAATTAAAACAATACCAAGAGAACACATTTAAAGCTATGATGTGTAGACTTAAAATATGGTATCATTCCCTTCAGTTTCTGGACCCACTTGAACCTGAATCCTAGCCGGCCGCAAAGCAGGAACAACCCTAGACAAGACGCCAATCCATTGTAGGGCACTCGCGCCAAGGACACTTTAGATATACCAATAAACTAACATACATGTCTTTGGACTGTACTTTTTTTTTTTTACTCCCAAAGGAGTAAAAGGAGTAAACCCACATAGAAATTGTGAGAGCATGCAAACTCCACACCCAGAAAGAACCCAGACCACTCCACCTGGGATCAAACTCAGGACTTTCTTGATGTGAGGCGACAGTGCTACCCACAGAATCACCGTGCATCCTTATAAAAATACTGAATAGTCCAAATATTATGAAGGTACATGGTAGCATATATTTCTACAATGATTAGAGAAAAAAGAGAAGAAAAAAAAAATATTTCTGGTTTCTGATTCTGGTCCTGGTGAACTGAGCTAAACCTGGTGATAAAGACATTCTAACACTGTTATTATAACCCCTGATGTAGTGGACAGTTTTATATGTGAAAATGTGTCGTTCAGATCGTTGCCAGTTCTGAAGTTGTTGTGTAACTTGCGAAACTGAGATTCTTTCATTGTATGCCAGGATGCTGTATAAAAGGAATACAAGTCTGACTCACTGAAGCAGTTTACAGCTATTACATAATGAAACAAGGATCTGTGATGAATTCAGCAACATAATTAATGCAGCGTCTTTAAAAATATGTTGTAAATGCCCTGACGTTTGTTTAGTATTTACTACATACAGTGCATCTGGCAAGCGACTGACAAAACTTGTGAATTTGAAATGCTTCTCAAACTAGATTTTTACACGCCAGATGTGCTTTGTACTGGTCAGAGTTTTGGCAGGTAGAACAAATATCTCGAAATACCACCAGACTTTACTCTCACTCGCTTTCTCTGCTTGATCCTGATTTTGGTCACAGGATCCATCATAGGATGCACACTCATACGGCAGGGGCGCTTTAGTGACACCAGTTAACCTTGCACACATCTTTGAACTATGGGTCCAAGCCCACGCAAGCATGGGGGGAAACATGTAGACTTAACATAGGTAGGACCCAGGCCGCTCCCTCTTGAAGTATTGAACCCACGACCTTCTTGCTGTAAGGCGACGATGCTACCCACTGAGCCACCGTACATCCATGAGACTTTACATTTAAGGCAGTTAACAGATTCTCTTACTCAAGATGACTTTATTTGAGCTAAGCAGTTGATTGTTTCGAGCCTTGTTCAGATACTCAGCAGTAAAGGCTAGCAGGGCTGGAATTAGAATTCACAACCGGCCAATAATCCGACCCTTCTACAGTCTGAAGAAGCTTGATCAGGAATGGTCTTTTTGGGAAGGAAAGTTGGAAAAGACTAACGTATGATAAAGCTTACAAACATTAGAATAAAACGACTGTGGGAGTCTAGAGGATCAGAAGGTCCAGGGTTCAAATCCCACCACTGTCATTAAGTCCTGAAAGTCTGTTAAGTCCTTGAACTAGAACCTTAACCCACAGTTGCTTGGATTGTAAGACTTTAAAACTTGTAAGTTGCTTTGGGTAAGAGCATCTGCTAATTTATGTAAATGTAAAAAATGTACTCTACTATTTTAATCTACTCAAGTTTGTATTTTTTTTATCCTAAGACTTTTGCACAATGCTATCTAGAAAACCAAATAAAACCTAACATTTATTAAGCCACAAAACCAGCAAATAGACACTTCTTAAACTTTGAAGCATCACGCTTAAATAATGTGTTGTATCACTCTGGATAAGAACCTGATATCATGGTCTGCTTTAATCAAGAAGCGTTTGGAGGTTTTCAAGCATTAACTGCTCCCAACCGCCTCTACTGAGATCACATTAAAATTTAAAATGACAAGGCCACTTATAACCCAGTTTTTTGCTCTGTTTCAGCTCACAGACATGTAATATTCCAGAGACTGAGTCTAAGAACTTTCTGGTAGATCAGTAATTAAAAACAGCCCAAAGCAATCCCACACCATTTACACCACCAAAACCAGGTCTGTCTGTTGGTGTGATGCTCCTACTCTGAAACTGTGCTAACGTTACATCATGCGAGTTTGTCATGCCATGTCAGGCAACTCCACTTTCGACTTACCATGCCAAAGCATATTTTTCAGCAAATATTCAACAAAAGTCAGATGAGCATGGAGTTGATGCTTAATTCATTGTGACTTGTTAACCTCCCATCAGTCTTCCATGTTCTTGCCCAGTTTCTTTCAACTTGTGGAGGCTGAAGGCTGACCAAAAGCTTTGTGCCCAACAAAGATGTCTACAATGAGCAATGTCTGAACCCTTGATTAGTTTTTGGCAGGCTGATCACTCCTGGGAAGATTCACCATTATTATAAGTGTCCTCCATTAAAAGATAATGGTTCTTGCTATGTTTTGGTGAAGTGACAATGAACCCTTGGATACCTTTAAAAATTTATTTTAATGGTGGTTTTGACTTTTTAGACAAAATACTGTGGTGAACATTTCACTCTGCTTGTGAGGTTTAGTTGGCTTTGGTTTAGACTCTAGAAAACTTTTACTGCAATCAAGTCAGAATATGTTCAGAACAGATAACTGAAGCTTGAGCAGCTAAAGAGGGATTTCCAGTGGGTAACTGCTGTGTTAGATAACCATGTTGCTAATTTGTTGCATGCATCTACTTACTACTCTACTTCCCTTCCCTTTATCAAGCAGTAAGGGAAAATCAGAAAAAGGGTTAAGAACATTAATTCATTTGACCCTGCAGGGGGCATGCTTATTGGAGACCAAAGTATAACACAAACGTACTCTTAAAGGCTGTACCATCAACATTGTTTAGTGCCTCAAGAATAATGAACTACAGTGAATGGAAATCAAAAGTCCAAGTGAACAGTAGCTTAAGATTGTGGCTAATGCAAACACTATAATTTTCTCAGACCAACTACATATACAACAGTCTGTGGGTTATTAGGTAGTTCAGAGGTTAATGCTCTAAAATACTAATCTGTTTTATGTTCAAATACCAAGCTGTCCTGTTATACTTAATGACATGCCCCACCCCACCTACTCTCCAAGTAGCCCTTTGTGAAATTAAAATCTCTGTCATGCTTCCCATACACTATACGACTTTGAAAAGACTTTTAATAGGCTACAGTCTGACACCCTGTCACATCTAACAACTAGTCACAGACTCTTCATCGCAGTCGAGTCAACAGTTATGATTGGGAATCTTGCAGGGTCACTAGTTACACGACTGCAACTAGATTTCTCATCATGCTCCTGGTGGAATGGTTTAGGAAAATCTAGGTTTCGTTTTATCCACTGTTTCTTTGACATTAAGGGCTTGTGTCCACTTGGAAATGGTTTCAGTAGACGGGATTACTGCTTCCCCGTTCGGGACAGTGTTTACATTAGCATAACATGCTTACCAGGGGCTTCAGCTATTTCTGTCCACCTTTTATCATTTTCCACTCTGTCATGGTATAAATAGTACATCCCATCACATCAAAGAGACACTCCCACTCGCTCCACATCTCCACCAGTATCTGCTCCTTCTCTACAATCCACAAGAACCCTCTGAAGACTTGCCGGACTCTCCTCCACATCTCATTAGAGCTTCTCGTTTGGTGTTGAAAGCTTTCTCATTGGCTGTTGGCAATGTTTACACTATGTGTGTGTTACGTTTAGCAATAAAATTTTAAACACGGTTGATTTTAACGAAATGCCTGACTGAAAAAAGATTGACCGAAGACTACAAACCTGACCTCCGTCCACTTAACGATCGAGGTGACGTGAATGCGACTTGACTCTGGCATGATTCTCAAGATTTTATTCAGACAAAATTGTCTGCGAGTCTGAATTTGCATAGCAAGGCCGCCATTACAAAGTATGCAGAGAAACCCCGCTAGATATCACAATATTTAAATGTGTGATAGAAATACAAACGAGTAAATTCAAAAAAGTTGCAGAAAATCCACATTTTTAAGTTTGAATCCCAGGTGTGCCTGTTAAGAACAAGGGATCAGCCATGATTCCAGAGCCCTGTATTGGACTGGTGTTTAATCCAGGGAATACCCATGCCTTTGAGGAGTAACATCTGGGGCTGGCACAGGAAAATAACATAATCCCTCCTGAACTGCGCATCCAGTGAAAGTGACTGATTTCAAGACACTAATTAAATCCTTATTATTAAAAATATTTTTGCTTTAAGCCCCCCAAAATCTTATTTATATTAAAGGTGAAACCCTTCATAAACTAATATAAACACAGTGCAAAAGTCTTAGGCCCTTGTCAAATGTTTTAGCAACGCTATAATGACCATATTTAACATATTGTTGATGATTAGACCCAATATATCGAACATGGATTTGTCACTCCATAATCCTATTTTGCACTGATTTTCATTTCAATCTGAGCTTTTGCATATCTGAGCGATCTTAGCCATTTCACCTTATTACACTTTAAAAAAGTGGTTTCTTTGCTGCTACACTTCAAAAATTCCTAATAAAGCTTCTTCAGACTGCAGAAGGATGAACTTGTCACCCGGTAACGCTGCCAGATGTGGCTACTGCTCAAGTGTAAGGGGAGCTTACACTACATACGTAACATGGTAACCTACAAAAGCTTAAATTTTAGATTTAGATTTTTCATACAAATTTAGGAAAGAAAATTCTGTTCATGAAAGAATGTCTAGTTATATTCTAATAAAGAGACAAACAATAATAAATGGTCATTATACCAATTTCTAAAACAATGGTATATCTAATATAATGGTGTTCTAAGACTTTGGATAGTACTGTACATTCAGACGTAAATGTACCAAATGGAGCATATTGCTGCCAGTTAAACTGAAATATAAGACATCATAGTTTTGTTTGCATGTTCAAAGATTTGCACAAATATACAAATATCTAAATACTTCCAGATGCATCTTTTTCCCCCCAAAACCTTCACAGACATCACCAATTAAATGGTGTGTGAAGACAGGCAGCAGCAGAATAAAGCTTGCTATTGACAGAATCATTACTGACTGGTTTGTCTGGCCAAACCAAAGGAGCAATAATCCTTAGTAATGCACTGAAGGACCGGAAAGAGCGGTCGTTTTGTTGAAGCCAGTAAAAGTGAAGTACAGAGCACAGCTATTTATGTATCCTGCTGGTTTCATGTTAAGTCCGCTATTTACCCAACTATCATGTCAGTAATGAACCTGGCACAGGTCTTTGATGTATAACTGAAACCAAATGCCAAAGATTTTTACTTTTAGGTTGTTATTGCTAATAGACCTAACAGTATTTTATGTATGTTGCGTACTTGTGGTTTTTAAAAACTATAAAATTCCGGTCTGTTAAAAATAAAGCAGGATTGTGTTCATCATCAGCATTTATTTGTGTGGAATCAAGTGTTCACACTTTTGGAAGAACATAACAGCTGTATTTAAATGCCGACCTGGAGGCTAAACAACCACCTGGGGTAGCAGAAGGTGGTTTTAATTTCTTAATACCTGCTTGTACGTTTCATTAAACACAATTCAGTCACACTGCAGAGCTTTAATTACTGAAAACTACAAGTTCAAAGTACAAACATTCATTTAACCAAATTCAAATAAAAAAAAAATTAAAAAAAACAAATTAATATAAAAAAAACAACTCTGCAGAATCTAAAAGTACTGCCAATTAAATACTGTACTGAAATGAAATGAAAGATAAAACGAATATGTTACAAACCATTGTACCATTTCTTGTTGAGCCGTACTATTTGATGATATTTGTTTTTTTATTTGTTTATTCATTAACACACTTGGATTTATTCATGACAGGTACAAGTTCAATATTAGACACAGTCGCAGCCATTGATGGTTGGATGGATTGGATTTACCGTTCAGTCGCAGCCTATGGATCATGATGGATCATGGATCTCCACACATTTCTGTTTTTCATCGATGTGATCCATGAAGTATTTTGGCAGGATAGTGGAGTAGTTTCCCGTTGCTTTCTCCACCCCTCCCCATTTATCCGGGTTTGGGACCGGCGTGCAGCTGTTTCCAGTTACATGGCTAGGGTGATTGAATATACAAGTCAATCACAATTTAGAGACACCAATTAACCTAATACGCATGTCTTTGGACTGTGGGAGGAAACCGAAGTACCCGGAGTAAACCCACACAGACACGGGGAGGACATGCAGACTCCACACAGAAAGAACCCAAGTCGCTCCACCCTGGGATTGAACCCGAGACGGTGCTATCCACCGAGCCCCCGTGCTGGCCCCATTGAAGGTTAGGGCTAGCCAAATATCATGTTGACATGGGGAGAATACACAGACTCCACACAGAAAGGACCCAGGCTGATACACCCATGATTAAACCCAGGGCCTTTGTACACACCAAGCCAAAGTGCTGCTCTTCTGTTCGATAGTAAACCTCAAATTGTGTTTTAGCAGTTACATGGGTGTCATGCACTGTGTAGTAAGTATTCAAAGTCAGGTCACTACTTTTAATCAGTCATTAAAGTCATCAGTCAATCAGTGTTACGCAAAAGGTTTGAGCACCCTACTTATGTTTTGACTGAGTAACAACACTTTAAAGAAACACACCTTACAATTGCCATAACACAGTTTCTTAAGCTTGTTAAGGTGACGGATCTCTTTGTAAATCTAGTGAATGACTTAAGCATTGGACACAGGTAAGGTTTGGGCAGAACTGTGAGGTCAGATGTTTTGGGGTTTTTTTAAGGCTGTTCTCTGCAGAAGGCTGTTATTCAACAAAATGTTTGACCATGTATGTCTAGGGTTGGGTAATAAGAGTTGGAACCATTCTGAAATTCTAATAAAAGGTTACCAAAAAAAAAAATAATAATAATTTTGATTCCACGTATCATTTGCTCTTTAAATATACCGCTCACAAAAAACGAGGGACATTTCAAAATTAAATAGCCTATGACGAAATATCCCCTAATTTATGTGACCTATGTAGATGGCCTTGATCAGTGAAACAATGTGTCTGTAAACAGACAATGTTACATAATCGTGTAAATCGTTTTGTTTTGATACGCTCCGATACAACACTAGAGGAAGGTGAACACAAAGATGGAGGAAAAAGTACTGCACTGTTTTCCCCCCGCATACAAAATGTGTGGAAAGCTGACCTGTTTCAAATGAGGTAACACCTTCAACATGGCAGAACATCTAAAGCACCAGAATGACATTGAGCTTCTGCAGTGCACCAGGTTAGCCAAAGTATTTAATGTGACTAAGGTTTAAAGGGCTTTAATGACCTATTAACATTTAACTTCTCTCAGTTACTACTGATCATAAGTAAACAAATAAACAAAGAACCTGTGATCCAAAAGGAAATAAATTGTTTTTTAAGATGTTATCCCTTCCCAGGCAAACCTATTACAAGTAAAAAGTTTAACATGGAAAGTATTCATTTCCCTTTGGATCACAGGTTCATCCTTATAGCAGGTGTGGTTATGATCAGTAATAATTGAGAACAGTTTGGTGTTCCCAGGTCACGACTGTAAGTACCTTAGGCTACATTAATATTTGTTCATATAACAGGTTTAAAAGAGATGATCTGCACCCCCTGTCTCAGACACAGCCAGCTGTACTGGTATGTGGCGGCCGATTCAGAACTAGTCATCCATGAAGCTACTGATGAACTGTAAACATACACAGATAATTCTTAATCTTCAGTGTTCAGCATTTGGCAGCACTGTTCTGTCAGTTTGTGTGGCCCATGTGTTAAAAAGTGCAGTTTGAAATATCCACTGGTGTTTAGTCTGGAAACTTTCAGCCTCACCTTGATTCGACAATAAACTGTGCATCAAATAATCTAAGCTTAATCACTCCCTGAAGCAGGAGATACTTCAAGGAAGCAAAACAGCCAGGCCATGTTTCCGCCATGCCTCAAGAAACAAAACATTTCCATTTCTCCTCAAGTAACATAGCTTAACCAGAGTGGATCCATTACTGCTTTCGCATCAGGCTTTAATCTACAGAAAACAGAAGCACTGCACCTCCCAGGATAAAACTACAGGTATGATCATTAATGATTAATAAAATTAATTTAAGAGCCTAAATACGGAACAAGTCGACATATAAGGAACAACTATTTGGTGTAGCAAAGTGCATTTATAATTTAGAAGTTCAATTAGTTCAATTTTTATCGCTCTAAATTGAGTAAATTGTTGTGCAGTCTTGTTATTCATTTTTCATTATTTTAACTGTTTTACCTACAGTGACTTTGGTTAAACCTTAAAGCTGTGGATCTTTTAATTTGATGTTGTAGGGAAAAAACAAACAAAAAAAGGATGATCTGCAAATGCAAAGCAGAGCTGGTGAAACGCTGATATTGATAATTAATTATTTAATAGTAGGGATGTACTGACGACACTTCATCCACATTTGTAACATGGATATCAGAGCTTTGAGCTGCTCACAAAAATTAGGGAACAACATTATCAGAAAAGCAAACGAAAAGTCAAAAATAAATAAATTCATTTTCTGATTATTAAAATGTATGTTTTGGATATGATTTTCAATTACATTTTATAATCATATTGTACAAACGTTACATTTCTGATAAACTACACAGAAATACAATATACCTTGCCCTCAGGTGAGGGGATTCCTTGCACCACAAACTCAAAACAAAACCCAAACCTCACCTATCCAGAGCTGGGATTAGGACAGTGTCACTCAGCAGTAGAGCACTGGTTGTATCACATTCAAGTTTTTCACAAGTAGATCAGTGGTGGTTCTTAATTATTACATTTCATATAAGGGCAATCATTAAAGGCCATTAGGAATCTGCTATGTAAGGTGGAGCTCATAGAGCAGCAAAGCATTACTACTAATAGCACAACTTATTCTAATTCAATAAGTGATAAAGTAATTCTTGTGACTTAAGTACTGGTATAAGCACTAGGCTTGCTCATGATTCACGTCATGATGCTGAGTTCATTGCTAAGTTCATGATATCATATTTTAACGATATCTAAGCAGATTTTCACATTCAATAAAAGATTCTACTTATTTCTGTAGTGTAAACAATGCAAAACCGAGGTATAAATTTGCAAACGAAACGTTCTATTGTGGCGCCACCATTTCTTAAACAACTGAGTCAAACAGGCCATTTATGAATGTGTAATTGTATGAAATATTTAAACAAAGAAAATCTTCCTGCAATTCAATAAATAAGATATTAATCCTGCATTTAAAAACAAAATAGAAGGAGATTTAAATAATGCTATTGCAGCAAAATGTGCTATTGTAACTGTTTCATCAAACAAGCTCTGTGAGAATGGAAGAACCACACATCTAGGCAATCACTGGCTGCTGGAGTTAGGTCCCACCCACCAGCTCATTCTACAGGGCCCGCAACAGTGAACGAAAGTCTTTTACCCCGATTGGAAAATGATATGGAATAAACACAATTATGCCTTTTAATAATGATGCTTAGAGTCAGACCGCTAACTGGTTAATCTAGTTAACTTACCTCAGTTTAGTTAACGTTACGTAGCTCAATTGCTTTGTGAAATAAAGGTCCTGTTCTGACCATGTCCTAACATAGAACATGTAAACATTTATACAGAGCTCCCTGCATAAAATAACATTTAGGCTAAACTATATGACACAGCTTATTAATAAACTTAAAATCTGAATTAAAACGTAAAATAAAATATACTGATATAGCTATATAAAATGATGTAATGAATGCCTGTTGCTGGGTGGTTTGTTCTAGCTTATTAAATCTTAACATTAAGTCTTAATATTATGTTATCAAAATATCACCCAGATTAACAAATTAGTAATGCGACTGTAAGCCTTAAACGATGAACTGTGCATTACTAAAAGAGATAATTGGTATAAATATCTCCCCTGTGTTTATTCCCGACCATTTTCCAAACGTGGTAAAATACTTTAGTTCTTTCACTGACGTAGCAGACTCTGTAAAATGAACCCATGGGCGGGGCTTATCTCCAGCAGCCAATAATTGCCTAGATCCCGCCCCACCTTCAAATCGGGTCCAAAATTCAGAAGAGAGAAACTTTTTGAAGCGAAAGCGAGACTCAGAGAAGCGTAACGGAGAACAGGCGCAAAGAAAGCGAAAAGGGATACTTCAAGAATATTCAACTCAAAACAGACGATTACAAACAGAAATATTCTGTTTACAAACCGGTTTTTATTACAAAATGTAATTTTTTGGTTACGGATTCAGTTTTTTGGTTCTCAAAGCCTTAGGACCTATTTTGACACCATAGACTTCTTTTAGTTTTACTTTGTTGCACTGAAGAAGCCTTTCGGATTAAAACTGACAAAACCAAGTAGTTGTTCAGTTGCCTTCAACTATATTGATCACAATAATTTGAGGATATTTCATAATTAAATATTCCCCAGTTTGTGAGAGCAGTGTCATTACACCCCTTATAAACACTATTACTTTTAGATTTTATCGTAATAATATTGCCAATCTTTTATCATAACGATTACACCAACTGACATGCCGATCATCACAATGCTGCTCAGCTTCTACCTATTGGGCCGGGTCTAGCACCAGGTAATGGAATGGACAACTTATTTATTAAGTATAAATTGATTTCTGTAGGTTTGCCTGTATTCGGTAAATACCAGGAAAAAGCAAAGCAATGTGTAAAGTATTGTGTAAATACTCTGTAGTTACTTAACCCATACAGAGAATAAATCCAGCTGTGATAATGGCCTGCAGTCTTGGAATACAAACAGTCTGTACATGATACAGTTAAGACAGAAAATAGGATTACTATTATATCTCTATTCCAAACAGATGTAAATCAAATCCAAAGACTGGCTGTCCAAGGACAAGAAGACCAACTGCCAGAGTTTCCTTCCTAAACAAACAGCTAACAGCTTATACAAATCTATTTACCTATCCAGCGGTGTTTCTTTCTCCCTCTCCTCACATCTCCTACCATACTTACCCTATTGGTCAAGTCTGCTAGGTGATCAGGACCAAACCTTTCACCAAAGCTACATTTATAAAAAAGAGGGAGACATTTTCAGGAGCTAAGTAATGTTGCCAGTGAAGGTGGAAATGCATCGAAATGTCAGGCACCAAAATGGCCAAGAACAAATTTCCTGTGAAAGGCGAACACAGACAGTTTTGGCCGACAAAAGAAAGTGCAGTCAAAAACTCAACACAAAAGCAACCTCTGAAATATATCAGCCACGTTAATATTGTTAAAATAAAAGTAAGTGTAAGGAAACGAGGCACTGGGCTCAGGGTAAGAACAAATCAAGAGTGCTACAGGAGAAAAATTGAAAAACTGTGCTAATTGATTTTTTTCCCCAAACCCTACATGTAAAAAACTTTAAAACAGCATTCCAATTGCACAGTGGTCTGATATCCTAGCCTACCACCAGAAGAATCCTGAAGAAGCACTGAATTATCCAGACTGGTTCGTTCCTGACCCTGGAGTCCCATCTATGTGAAGTTGTGCTTGCGTCCACATGGCTTTATTCCGTTAGTACTCTGGTATCCTCTCACAATCAAAACACATGCATGCTAACTTATCTCTGTAAATTTCTCCATTGTTTGATGAAACTTACTCCTATCATGGATCTAGTAAGTGATGCTGCCATAACATTAATAAACAAACACAATTCATCACTGGACTGTGGGACGTCCAAAAATGGTTAAACTGAAGTACTATCATTTCCCACTGCCACCGACTGCCACCAACCTCAAAGCAGAGAATAACCACAGCCACTAAGTAGTGCTTAAAATGCTTCTTTAACCAAACATATTTTTAGCGATTGTAGCCAAACAGTTCAATCTTTGTTTTATCAGAACCTGATTCCAGACTGCCTCTGGTTTTTCCAAGTATTGAGTTGCATATTTCAGTTGTTGACTTTTGAGATGATATTGCAGGCAAGTTTTTGTCTGAGGCCTCTTACACACAAATCAAATTTGCATAAGCATCACTGTACCAGAGCAATGCTATTTTAGTAACAGCCAATACAATAAGAAGTTGAAGTACCACCAAATTTATTAAGCTCTGGAATTGTTTATCTGGTTTCAAGTAAAGAGCCAACAAACTACAGTTCAGAGAGCATAAGTGAACACTTAGGAAGGCTGGCCAACTTCTCCACATGCCAAATTGGGTTCTTTTTTAATGTGTTATACTGAGCGAAAACTGCTATGGTGCAGAAATATCTCACATTTAAGCTCGTTTCCTACAGAGCTTTCTTGCTTGCTTATTTCTTAAGTTCCTGTTTGCCTTGCTTTGGTCATGCATTAATTTAAAAAACTGATTTTTTTGACTCTGTCATTGGACGGTAACCTTATCAACATCAGACTTTAAATAATTTTAGACACTAAGTGGCTATAAGTTTAATAGCTTACATTACTTTCCAGAACTGAACCCACTCACATCTGACATTTATGCATTGGTAACTTTTATATGTGGTAAATTTTGCTTTTATATGTATGTTTATATAAAGAAAAGGTCACAAAGTCCTGGGTAGTGGCTTACTGGGTAGTAGGATCCTTGTGGAGTTCAGGTTTTAACCTGCTCAGAGGTAAATCAAGTTTTACTAGCTTGTTAAATATGGCATTTACAAAGCAAGTTAACCTAGGAGTCAACATATGTTCATAAAAAGAAGAGCGGTTCTCACTGTAAAAGCAATTTCTACTGAGATTCCCTTTACATATTTTTAATCAATGAATATCAGAAAGTAGAAGAGAAGCAAAAGTCAAAAAGCCAATTTTACATGAATAAACATGAAATGCGTTTTTGTATTATCATGACTGTAATATAAAAATCAATGCAGTAAAACTACACTTTTAAACAATGTTCAGTTTAGTTCTGACTTTTCATTCGCAGTTTGTCTGAAATGGTTCCCTGATCCTTATTCTTTACATACTCCATAACACTATTAGTCTACAGCAAACAGAAGTGGCAAGGGCAGAATTATTTCACACCTTGTATGGCTACCTCATACAGCTTTGCTCATTACTGTGCCACTGCAGATTTCAAGACATAAACACACTAGTGGCCAAGCATAACTGAGCACCATGACAACATGTCTGGCACAAGAGAGGACTACTTGCATACACAGTTCTTAAATAAGGTACCTGAAAATTAATAATTTGCATTAAAAGCTATCGTTGCTAATCTGCTGTGGGTTTCAGAGGCTTTTGTTGGTCCTAAACATGACACTTGGCAGCCCTCCATCAGTCAAATTACAATGAAACGTTGAGTATACGTCATTCACTCATATGGTTGGTTAGCGTCTTTAATGAAAAGGGGGGATATACAAGCAATATTGTAACTAGTAATATTGTTCTTAAGAGTTTATATTATAGTTCTTTATATAGTTTATATCATATTTAAACATGATGACCAATGTGGCACATATTACATTTCAAAAGGTATAAGCACTAAAATATTTAAACTAATTACTGTAGAGTTAATTTTGCAACATAAAAAGGTACATTTAATCACAATTTACCTACAAAAAAGTCATTCTATGAAGGACGAAATGTTAGTATATCTTTGAGGATTTATTGTAACTTCAAACCAAAATCTATATATCTATATATATATATATATATATATATCTATATATATATATATATATATATATAGTGTAATTGTTTATATTAAGGAATTAAATTATTTTAATTCTTTTTATTCAGAGATGTATTCATTGCACCAATTAAGAGATATTCAGAGATGAGTTTAGATCCTTCTGTGATTACCCTAATTGTGCAGTTGCATTACCTATTCAGTATTATATTTTTGTTTTGATTTGAACTGTCCAACTAAAAACAGGATTTGATGCCCTTCTTTCTGTTTCTCTTCGGTTTGCACTTCAAGTTGTCGATTTACCAGGTGATGTGACTTTAATAGATTTATTATCTTTAATTTAGGAAATTAAGAGCTGGACTAAAGGCTATAAATCCAATATCCTGCAAAACATGTTTTGTTTTTGTGTAGTGACACAGATTTAATCGTGAACGGTTGTAGATTAATTGTGTAATACAATAGGGATACTGATTTGGATCTGTTGCTTTACATGGTGTAAATGATTAGTTCAGGTTTACAGTAGTGGTACATATTCTGATCTGAGCGAAGGTAAAACGATTCATTCGGATTTAAATCTGAGCTGATGTAGATGTAAACGAATTCTGTAATGCAGCAGGGAAATTTAATTAAACATGGAAACATGGAAGACAATTATGTGGTTAATTCTGTAATACAGTAGTCCTAGATTTTATTTTGAACTGGCGTAAATATGAAGATTAATCCTGTAATAAAGTAGTAATGCTTATTAAATTCTGAATGGCTGTAGATTAATTTCATTCTGTGTTACAGTAGTGATGTTTATTTATGTGTATGGGTTTGGATGTAAAGACTATTTTTTGTAACACAGTAGTGTTATAGATTTCAGTCTATGTGGGTGTAGATTTAAATGGTTAACATGATTTTACAATAGTATTACCGGTGTGAATGGGCGTAGATGTAAATGATTAATTCTGTTATACAGAAATGACAGATTTAAATGTGAACTGGTGTAGATGAAAATGATTCAATTATGTAATGCAGTGGTGCTATGGATTTGATTCTGATTGTCTGTAGGTGTAAAGGGTTCATTCTTGAGTCAAAAGTCAAATTTATTTATATAGCGCTTTTTACCATGGTGCATTGTCCCAATATTATATTATCCTAAAAGACCAATTCCAGATTGGGAAAGCCTAGGGTGACAACTCCCTGAATATAGAAGGAAGAAACCTTGGGAGGGCCAAGATTGAAAAAGGTACCCATCCTCCATAGGTGGCCTAGATGTTAACTAAAATAGTTAAGTTGTATTAATAGTAAAATTAAGTAAATCATACAATTTTATTTAAACAACAAAAGAGGTTTTAGAGAATGAGTCCCTAGCAGGAAGTTCTTGGAGGCACATTGTCTCCTCATAACTAAGTGATGGAAGGAGCTATTGCATTCTGGTGTAGCCCTGGCATGGTGGGACTTCTTTACCAACGTTCCTCTGATTATGATTATGATATTTCGACTATACAATGGGAATACGATAATGCACAAAAATGCACACTCAACAGATACTGAATTTTGAATTGAGATTTTTCCCCCCCCCCAGGCAAGCTACATGAAGTACCATAACCACCTACAGATGTTTGTTATAGTAAATGGTTGATAATTGTTCCATTCTGTTCTACAGTGGTGAGATACACTTTTAGGACTGGTGTCTTGATGTTAATAATGGATTACATTAGTTATACTGATTTAAATATAAATGGTTAAAACGCTTTTTTATTACAGTAGTGATGCTGAATTGAATCTGCACTGATGAAATGTTAATGCTTACGTAACACGGCAGCGATATGTGTTGTGATTGGGTGTAGAGGTGAAGATTAATTACGTATTACAGTAGTGATTAGTATTCGAATCTAAACTGCTGTAGATGTAAATGATTTGATTATTTATGTCCTACGGTCGTGATACTTAACTGAATCTGAACCGTGGGGACCTGAATGCTTAATTGGACGCAATAGTGTGGGGTCCCTGTGTAATAATTGTGTAACTATTTAGAATTTTGTAATAATAGTGTAAAAAATAACCGGGTAGATGTGGCGGGGACACGCACGCGCTCTTCTTCCCGGTGATGCGGCGTTTATTGCGTGGCCTTTGAACTCTATTGTTGTGTCGCGGGTGACGTCAGGGCCTTGTGCGCGAGAGGCTGGCAGGCGTCGCGTGCTTGTTGGCGAGACAAAGAGAGCAGACAGACAGCAAGGAGAGAGAGAGAGAGAGAGCGAGAGAAAGAGAGAGAGAGAGTGAGAGGAGGAGATACACACGGCGCTGCCGCTCCTGCTCCTTACACTTCTATTTATTTATTGGTCTGGCTGTTTATGGAGATGTGAAGAATCGCGGGGAGCTCGAGACACGGACGAGTAGAAACCTGTGCCGTTTTAGCGCTGACTGACTCGCTGCTTTGTGGTTTTGAAAGAAATCTTTTTTTTCTCCAAACGCCCCCCAAATTAGCCAAGTCTGCTAACCCGTTTAGCCAAACTGGTGGCCAGTAGTTCATTATTATTCATTCTGGGTTTCTGAGCGGATATTCAAGCCGGAGCGGATCTGCAGAGGTAAAGCTGAGCTTCTTTGTGTATGTATGTTAATTGGGAATGTTTTGGCGGCTGAACTTTGTTCGGCGCTGCTGGTTAGGTTGTTACCCACAAACAAAGGCGGCGGACAACGTGACTTCACTGTGCTAACCGGCTAAGGCTAGACTGCTAACAACCAATGATCTGTTCGGTCTTGTGCTCGTTTCTCATTCTGTAACGGCAGAACAAAGTCAGAGGTGCGTATAAACATTTTGTATGTGCTCAGTTTGGAGTAATCGCTTGTAACGAGAAGATTTGTCTTAACATGCAAGTTACCAACTCATGCTGGCTAGTGGGAGGCGGTTAGATAGGTTATGCTAAGCTAACATGCTAACAACTGGTGGACTGAAAGAAACAATAAGGAGGACAAAGCGAGTCATGTTTTTGGAGTCTAAATAGGCTCCGAGAGTCTCTTGCGCTCAGTCTTAACGTTGGTAATGATTCTGTGTACGCTTATTAAGGCACTTTTTTTCTTTTTTTTGCACATAGAAAATCCCTAAGTTTTGACTTTGTCGGATGCTGATCCGCGGGCAGGATGCCTAGCCCCCTGTTCCACCCCGAAATCATGGAGCACGACTCGGTAGTGAACAGCCAGCAGACCGGAGTTGCGTTGTCCGGCGAATCAGAACCAGAGTCCCGCGATGAGGAGCACCAGGAGGCGCTGCGTTACGCCCTGGATCAGCTTTCATTCATGGCGTTGGAGAAGGTCGACTCTTTGGATGGGACCACGCCGGGCACCGTGTCTGAAAACTCCACCGTAGGAGGAGGCTACGTGGATCTTATGCTCGACCACCCGGGAGGATCGCGCGGCTCTCCCACGTCGTGCTCACCGTCTCCGGAGTATTATGGCTCGGCTGGATACCACATGGCCCCTCCGCACCCCCACTCCGTCCTCACAGACCAGAGCGCCATGTGCAACCGCAAGAGGAGCGTCAACATGACCGAGTGTGTGCCCGTGCCCAGCTCGGAGCATGTGGCCGAGATAGTCGGGAGACAAGGTAGGCGATTTCTAATCACCATTGTTTTTGTACTTGGGCAGGAATGCGAATAGTGTTATAATAAAGAAAAAAGACACTTTACTGAGAGTTTGATGTGGACAGAGCATTTTGGATCTTGACCATTATCAGTTTTATTGTGCCATAAAGCACAGTACTTTCTTTGTGAGTACAGTTAACAAACCAAACAATGGCCTGTTAAACGTAAGTACATGGTAGGTTGGGTAATCAAAGTACCGGACACAAACACTGGAGAGCAGGGATTATGTGCAACATGTTAACATGGATAATATTAGGCGATATTTTAAAAAGCGCGTGTTGTCTTTTGTACGATATTCGTGACAGCTAGAGAAGCAGGACGTTTTCAGATGGAACTTGTGTGTAAGCATGCTTTGTTTGTGTTTAACAGCCGCTAGCTGTAGACAAAAGAAATCTGTTGCTGTTATTGCAAGGAAGCTGTTGCGTGGTGACTCTAACAAAAATATGTTCGTACAAGTTTACTGAAAAAGTCACTGTTATATACGATCGGGGCAGTTGTCTTGATTGTCTGGACAGATGGAGGCAGCTCGGGGGGGAGGGGTGACTCAGTAGGGTCAGACAAAGCACCATATTGGGGGACACGCCGCTAGACGTGGAAACAAACAAAGGAAACGTATCGATCGGTGCTCTTTGTACCACATGTACCGTCAATGCCACGAGTCCCACCCTGACCAAGTCTCAATTACATCCAGCATTGGTGATCAGTTTGTATTTATCCGTGTTTGTGTAACAAAAACGTCCGAGTGTAAACGAGTGTAAACGGGGCGGGCTCGCACCGGGCAGGACCGGGACGGTTTTCCCTTGTTTACGCTCCAAGCTGCACGGCACCCACTCGCTAACATAGCTTTAAATCATTTAACATGCTTTATATGCAAGATATTAATGATCTTAATACCGAAAGGTAGCTAAAAAGCTTTGTAGGGACACGTGTATCCGCGCTGCGCTTTGTTCTCTTTGTTTGAAAGTGCCATGCTTTCTGGCTCCGCCGCTGACATCACAGCGCGCGCTCCTGATTGGCTGCAAGAGCGGAGCCAGCCGTTCTTAAAGAGACAGTACAGCTTCTACACAAAGACAATAGCGAGAAGACGGACTGCTTAAAGTATAAAGCAGCCAAATTCGAGCGCGAGTTCAGTTTACAAAATAAATAAATACAACAAGGGAAGTCCTTTACCGTCTATGGGAGGGTGCTGGATGTACATGGCTCAGTACTTGCGTTTAGCTTTTGTTTACTGCATTCAACCTGATTTTGTGTCACAATTATAATTCAGTCTGCAAACTCTCTTGCAATCCTGCAAAACTTTTGGAATAATATGTATCATTTTTTTAAAGCTTTTGTTCTAGATTGTCTTTGTGTATCTAACACAGTTCACTGGTGTTACTTTGGTACAGGGAAACACCAACGACTTCTGCACAGTCGTGCATAACCTGAATGTCACCACAGATCAAAAGGCTCTCATCCATGCAATTTTGGTCCTTTTAAACTGAAACTGTAAAAAGAATATGCTGTTATGTGTAAAAAAAAACGTTATGTAATCTAATTAGCTTGAGGTAAGTTCTTTACAAAAGATCTGTTATAATGTATATTTCATGTCTATTCTTCACTTCACATTAAAGTGATTAGACTTTGATTGAACCACCACATAATGGCCATTTTTAAGTTCAGCTATTTTATTTGTTACATACCTAATCTAAAACAGTGGCATTAAATCTTTTTTCCCCAATGTGCTCCCATTCGGTGCAAGATGTTCATATGAGGTAGTAAAGAACATTTTTATACACATGGTGTGCTTCATAATGGCAATAAAAAAGTGAATATAATAATGCAAATAATATAAATGTTTACATATCGGTAATTGTGTTAATATTAAAAGCTACTTACAGGTAGGTATTAGTGTAAATATAGTAAAATATTTGGGGTTTTATAGCCCTTTCTGAATGGCACCAAAATGTATTGTGGTCATGAGGTAATTTCCTCTTTCACAGTAGGTACCCAGTCCTTTTTCTGTCCAGATCTAGCATCTGTGCTGTTCTCCCTGGCCCCCTGATAAAGCTAGAGGCAAATTTACCTCCTGTTTTTCACCGTCTGGGCACACTTCTACACCATTTTATAGACAGATGTCTAGCATTGAAAGTGGTTTTTGCCTGCTGCTTTTTGTAGATATATATATATATATATATATAGTAGATATAGCTCCAAGTAGGGTTTAAAAAGACTTAAAGAAGTTGTGTTGGATGAAGAGGAACAACGTTGCTAAGGAGTAAACAGGACAAAAACTATCTTACTATACATTTCGTCCATAAAACGATTCCATTTCATCATTTATATCATCTGAGTTCAAATGAGCGCACTCAGTACTTTTTAGGACATTCTGTTATGTTGACATTTTCGTTTTTTCTTTAACAATGTGAATGCCTTTCAAAACGTTCATGTAATTTCCTGCGCCCTTTTTCACAAACATTGTAAATCGGACATATTTACACAAATTATAAACAAATTATCATAATACATTTGTCTTCCTGTTAAAGGTTGAGTTCTGCCAAGTGTCTCTGACTGAAGTCCTCTCATCTCTTGCATGGCTTATGTTTAATTGCAGGATGTAAGATCAAAGCCCTGCGTGCGAAGACCAACACTTACATCAAGACCCCGGTGCGAGGCGAGGATCCCGTGTTCATAGTGACGGGACGGCGCGAGGATGTAGAGATGGCCAAACGCGAGATTATCTCAGCGGCTGAACACTTTTCCATGATCCGTGCATCACGCTGCAAAGCTGGTGGTGGCGGGGGTTCTTTGCCCAGCCCACCGCACCTACCGGGTCAAACTACCATCCAGGTCCGTGTGCCCTACCGTGTGGTAGGTCTGGTAGTGGGGCCTAAAGGGGCCACGATCAAGCGAATTCAACAGCAGACTCACACGTATATAGTGACACCAAGCCGTGAGAAAGACCCTGTGTTTGAGGTGACAGGAATGCCAGAGAACGTGGACCGGGCACGTGAAGAGATTGAGACGCACATCACGCTGCGCACGGGTGCCTTCGTCGACTTGCAGGGCCACAATGACTTCCACACCAACGGCACCGACGTCAGCCTTGAGGGCCTTGGTTCACTGGGGCTCGCAGGCACGCTCTGGTCACGCGGGGGCAGCGCCGGGCACCATGCGGCACCCCCTCCTCCACCAGCTCCCCAGATTCCTCTCTCGGCTCACCACACTGGCCGCAAGCTTTCTTCAACCTCCTATCACAACGGAGGTCTGGTTTCCGAGTCCTACTCTAGCGGACGACGCCCCACCGATAGCGCTAGTCCCACAAGCCCTTTCAGCACAGGCAGTGGTGGGGGTGGTGGGGGTGGTGGCGGTGGCAGCGGAGGCACAGGCACTTTCACGTTTAGCAGCGATTCTGCGCCTGGACTGCCAGCACCTGCCTCTGACGAGCTCGGTTTTGAATTCGGCAGCAGCAACATCTGGGCGCCGCTGGCCAACGGCACCAAGCAGACCGCGCCTCTCCGGCGCAACAGCAGCGGCCTGAGCGGCGGCACGGTAACACCGCGCCTCTCACCAACACTACCTGGCGATGGCTCTGGACTGGAGCATCCCATGGCTCGGCGGGCCCAGAGCGATCCACTGAGTGCACTCTCCTGGCTGCACACAGGTTCCTCATTCTCGGGTGGAAGCAGCAGCAGCAGTGGCGGAAGCACCACTGGTTACTCGTCCTGCTCGGCGTCCTCGCTGCCCGGGGGCTCACCCACTGACTCTGAAGGCGGCGGCAGCAGCGTGGGCGCCGGGTCTGGCATGCTGAGCCGGCTCAAGGCTAGCACACTTAGTAACATGGTTCCTGGAGGAGGTAACAGGGACTGCTTTGTGTGCTTTGAGAGCGAGGTGACGGCGGCACTGGTGCCCTGCGGCCACAACCTGTTCTGCATGGACTGCGCCGGGCAAATCTGCCAGTCTCAGGAGGCCGAGTGCCCCGTGTGCCACACCCCTGCCACTCAGTGCATCCGCATCTTCTCCTAATGCTGCGCGCCCTCTTCCTAACTCCAAACATCCACCTATCCAACTATTTAGAAAGTCTACGAGAGGACATAGGATCGACTATATATATATATATACCATATTAAATATGACACTATTCTGATGCTGATTTATTGTTATTATTAATAATAATAACTATAATAATGTCTATTATCGCTGACTCATGTACTTATTGCAGGCTGTGGAATCAGCTGGTTGTATACGTTTCCTTTCTGGTGGACGAGGAGGACGGAAACAGTGTCTTATCTTTCTTAAGGCATTAAAGGCCGACGAGTCTGTCTATTATACATGTATTATACATTCCCCCCCTCCTCCCCTGCATCGTTGCTTATGAGCTCGGCCTGGTTACCCACAGGTGACACTTTTTTTGCTCGAGACTTTTTTTTATACTTGCAGGTATTTTTCGACTTAAGCTGCATAGGTCTGCACTTTTTTCTATGGGTTCATTTGGAGAACTTTCAGAGGGATGGGAACACGTCGCATTGTGTTTCCAAATGACGAAGGAAACGCAAGACGGTTGAACCTGCACACTCATCAGACCAAAAGATTACAGATTTGTTTGTTTGTTTGGTTTTTTTTTTTTAAGCAATGAAGAATGAAACACTTAATATTTATTCAAGTTAAGAACTGATATCCAGCGCAATGGTTACTATTTGCATAGGTAGGTAGAATAGTTCCCATAGAAATCATTACGTTTTTAAGGTCGGTGATCCGCCTGTTTGTTTCACTTTAATACTCGTACTACAGTCCTATAGGGGTCGCTGTTGCACCCTTAGTCAGATATGCACTGTCTTGTTGGGCCTTTTGTTCAGGACAGGCATGTCACATAGTCTACACTTCACTATCGAACAGCCTTGTGTATTTACTGCTATGGTTTGATCATTCCACTAATACAGCGGAGTCGCCTTTCACTCCACAGATGACCTTATCTGTTACACTTTTATTGTTCTTCTAGAGATTCTTTTAAGATTAGCATCTGGTTGGTGGTGTGAGAGGGACAGTCGTGTCTTGTTCTCCACCAATCACCAGGATTGTTCTTAATTTGAATTATAGCATAGTTGTAACTACAAGAATGTTTCTTCTTACTCTGTATGGCTGTGTGTGTGTGTGCGTGCGTGCGTGCGTAAGCAAGTGTGTTTGCTTGTTTTGGAGGAGGAAAATCTAAAGAGTGGGGAGGTTATTGTTTTTTCAATCCAATGTACTGTTTGATTATATCCATCCCACTTTGTGCACTGCGACACATTGCAATGTTCTCACGGTTTCCTGTTGGTTCAGGGCCGTAGCGGCTGTTTCAGGCCAGCTTGGGGAAAAAAATGTTGGTCTTCCACCCTTCCCACAAGCCCTTGCTGTCTTATATGACAAATCACCTTATCCGCAGGATCCCCTTCACCCAAGACTGCCTCTTTATTACATTACTGGTCTGGTCAGTAATGCAGGAGTCTCATCGGGAGCCCTTAGAAAATGACCGCAACAAGCCATGACGCCATACCGTTTACTGTTTAAGGGCTTCCTGTGACTGCGATTCAGGTCTCCTTCAGTTACAATAACCAGGATTGAATATCAATCACAACCTGGCAGCTATGTTCACCCAGGGCTTCCAGTCATTTTGTACGACACGCCGCAGTCGAGGTCAGGCCTAGGGTCGGAGCGGCCACGATCATCTTCGCAGACGCAGTGAATTTTTAATCCGCATTTATTAGGTTGACAGGATCACAGGATAGTTCTTTAAGTCCTGGTTTGCTTAGATTCTGGAGTCCGTTACGTTTCAGTCGACATGTCGAAGTCGGTCCATGTTTCTCTTGGTTTCTTTGAATGTTGCTCAGTAGTGCCAGTGCAGACGCTGATGGTGCCTTGGCGGTGCAGCTCACTACTGATGTTCAGTTTTACAAGTTAAGGCCCTCTTTATACAACGTACAATTCCCGTATTTCAGTTCATACCTGTTGGCGAGGTCTTACAGGGATCCACGGCTCTCTTTTTGTCTTGAGCGTTTTCGTGCTGTTACTTCGAAGCGACTCATTAACGCGACTTTGTAAAAGTATTTTGTTCAGCTGAGTATGACTGTCTGAGCCTTTGAGGATTTTTAAAATCCAGAAATCAAGTGTCGGGAGAAATAACCGAGTTGGGTCTTGAGGGTTTGAGAATTGTCATTGTGCCCAAAAGATTTTTCTTCTGGAATTTGTACAGTATGCGAACTGGTTTAAAAGGTACAAGATTTGCTCTTTGTAATAGCTAACTGTGTGTTATTTCCTCAGTGTGCGCTCGTATGTGGCATTCTAAACATGGCGAGGATCGAAGTCTGTCCTAAGCCAGTCCGTCACTGGCAAACCGATTCCACTACGGCACACACTAGAGGTTCAGATTAGTAGGTGTGTAACCCCGTCCCCTCCTTCACCCCTCTAAAATTGAAAAACAGGGTTTACTGAGGAAAGCTCGGAGAGGAGATCTGATCTCGGGCACAGTCGGGCATCGGACTAGCACCAAGCTGCCAAGCTCCCATGGATCACTTAGCCCTGTAACTGCTCTCCTTTCTAGTGTTTGTTTCTTTTGCTTTAATTCTTTTATATGCAGAACCAAAAGTTGTTTCAATAACAAGGTTTCAGGCCTGACTGTAAATACCCTGAGATACAATCATTGGGATTAGTTTTTTTTCCAGTACTGATAAGGTTATTGTAGTTTTTAAAACATTATCTTTATTTGTAAGTTAACTATCTGCATGTCTTGAAGCCATCAGGCGTTAGCTAATAATAATTTTCTAAAGGTTAAGAAAAAAATGCTTCAAAAAAAAAATCTTTTTACACATTTTATTTTTGCAATTTATTTGCTTACCTTGACCGGAATATCCCAGATTATAATGTGACCCTTTTATTACTGCAAAATTTATCTTTATTTTCCATATTTCTGTTTCCTGTGTACAACATATAGGCAATTTATAACGAAATGAGAATTATTGAAGAAATTTAAAATTGAAATATATTTTATTTGAAAGTTTATGGACCTTTTAGCCGCCAGTCGGAACAATTGTATAACGTTATAATTTGAACTGACTTGTCGGTTACAAGAAATGTATCAAGAGTTTTATTTTTTATGCTTCTTTAATAAAATCTTGTTTTTTGTTTTCATTTTTTACTGTAAAACAATACACACCGCGTCTCTGCCTTTCATTTGCAGCAACCAGAGACAGCTCCCTGTTCGGAAGCTAAGGGTTATCCGGCACTTGGATTAAAAATTTTACCTCAGTGTCACATTATGTTTAGAGAAAAGAGAATAAGGTCCTACAGTAGACATCAAGAATTTCTGCTGATTTAAAATGTTATATAACAGATACAGCGCAATGGTTCGTGACGAGAATTGAGCTCGGTCTTATACAGGCTCCAGCAGATCTTCTCAGCCGTAGTTGGTTTAATCAGAAAGTGCTAGGTGTAGGTTTTCAGGGTAACATTTGTCTAACACTAATCTTTGGCCTGGGTTATTTTGAACATTCAAAGTGACTCAAATCAAAACCAGCCTGTACTACAGAATAAACTCAAGGATGCTTAAGTGCTTTTCAGAAAGGGTCTAACCCATAGATGTATAATGTAAAAACATCAACCCACCAACCCTGCTGAAGGAAAAAGAGGAAAAGCCATGTTTTGGACATGTCTAATTAGCAGAAACACCAGATTAGAATTATCTATTATTAATCTAAAATAGATTAATTTGGAACTTTTATGCTCTTGCTAACGGCCAAATCAAGCAACATCCAAACAAAACATGCTGTTGGAAATCCTTGCTGCTGTGTTTTATGAAGGGAATAAGAAATTATATGTGAACACAACGCTAACAGTCAATTGTTAAACGTGTGTTGTTCTTTAAAGCGTGTTACTTTTAACGTTATCTAGCAGGAACGAGTGATCAAAAGCTCTGGTTTGCAATAATTAAAATTAGAATTACATTTGACCACATTAATATTATGTAGTGATTTTTAACTTGAACAGTAACTGCATCTTATCCTTATGCTACATGAACTGGAATCATAGAATTATCCACTACTATTTATTTAAATGGATTAACATGTCCGGTCACGATGGCTATCCAGGTGAAGGAATTGTTTTCTGGTGATCGATTTTTACAGTTTTTGCTTAAAATAAGTACTGTGAAATACATCGAACAACAAGAACCTTTCCCTGGCTCAGTTGCAAAATCGGAACTAGATATTTGAGCAATAAATTGTACCAAATATGCATTTCACAGTGATGTACTTTTGTACACCCCAGAGCTAAACACGAGACACGTGCACATTTGATGGGGTAGTAACTTCGAGGTTCAAAAGATAACAGTCAACTCCATTAATACATTTTTATGACATATATTTGTGGGGGTGGGGGACGCGTGCTCCTGCATTGCTGTAATTCTGTAAAGCTGTACTACATTTCCTCTTACTGTCTGTAGGGGGCACTGCAGGACCAATGATTACAATAGCGTCCCGTTACTGCAAGTTGATCTCAGGCAGGGTACAGGTTAGAAACAAACCACTGAATATTCTCAGGATTTTGACGGAATTTTGAAACTCTCTCTTACTGTCTGTCTCTCTCTCTCTCTCTCTCTCTCTCTCTCTCTCTCTCTTTCTGGCTCTCTCTCTCTCTCTCTCTTTTCTCTATCTGCCTCTCTCTCTGTCTCTCTCTCTCTCTCTCTTTTTTTC
>JAUZST010033091.1:0-28637 GCA_034779995.1 Parotocinclus haroldoi | reverse complement strand
ATATACATATATATACCCTAATATATATATATAAAACCTTCAGTAAAAGGTTTTTGTCAGAATAAATACACTCTGGATCCCATTACTGGTCAAGTCTCCTGATCATCATCCGACTGTTTCCTTTCTGCTCATCTGAACTCCTCATAAAGCCATTCCCGACACCATCTAAACAATCTGCCTCGAGACGACAACACACACGACCCAAACCAATCACCCAGTAACATTTACAATTCAGTAACCTTTTATTCGTAAATACCTTCAGCAAATCAGACCTGAAATGAATAGAGAAAGGAGATGGAGCGATATTTATTATCACCAGTAAATGAGATTGTCCCGCGGAGTGCCCTGGGGCCTGGTGCAGTGCAGTTCAGGGGGGAAAAGTGGTGTTGCGGCATAAATTAACACCTGAGCTCTGAGAATTGAGGCGAGCCACGAACTTTTAGGGTTGCCTGACATCTGTCCGCTCTCTGGGTGCTTCCATTATCAAAGGAATGAAGCTCTAATTAGCCACGTCGCACACTGACATGAGGCCCTGTGTTCCGGCGAGGTGGAGGCATATCAGGGGGCTTTGCACCTACAAGAAGTAACCCAAGAGTGCAAATGGGATTTATATGAGATCCTCACCAAAAATAAATGTGCCGAGTTTAAATGCAGTGGATCAGCCGTAAGAGTAAGAGCTGTACGCAGCATAACAAAAAGGGCTAAACGATGGCGTGTACACAGTCCCATCCTGTTCAAACGACACCATAAACGAAACCTACTGATGCAAATTCATACTGCATCCATCTTTAGGATGCTTCTGAATTCTGTTAGATGAGCTCACACTATACTCAATATAGAAATGTCAAATGGAGAAGTATGCAGAAATATAGTGTGCCATCTACAGGTCATTTTTGGTATTACTGGTTGAATGTACTAAGACCTATAGCACATATACAGTGGTACCTCAGTTCTCCTCATTAATTTGTTCCATAAGGCTCATCGAGAGACGAAAATGGCAAAAACCGAGCAAATGTTTCCCATAAGCAATAATGTAAATTTAATGAATCCATTGCAGATCCTCAGTAAACTCCTCTATATACATTATTCTATGTATTAATGGAGTTGTATTATACATATTTATGATGTTGAAATGTTCAGATAAATCCATAATAAGTTTAAATAGATCATTAAATGATGAGTTTAATATAATCTGTACTGGATCATAACGGATCCTCTTACACATTAACACTTAACAGTTCTCTAAAGTTATTAATAATAAAGCTATTTTTGATTAAAGTGCTGAAAAAAGTCCTTTACTCTATTGGTCAGGTTTCTGCTGAAATTAATAACGTGAAATGAATCACCCAGAACGGCGCAGAATGGTCAAGACCAGCTGTATAATTTGAATAAATCAGTACCTATGGTAGCGCTTTGGCATCTAGTTTAGGAAACGCTCTTAAGAAATTGTATTACTAATTGTGCCCCCAACACTGAAATGAAAACATTCTCGGTTGAGAGTCGGAGCCATGACCAAAATCCCATAGAAGATCTCTGAATGGACTGGAAGAGAGCATAACACTGATGCTGACCATGAAATCTGACAGATCTTAAATAACTGTTCTGTGAACTGGAAGCACTGAAACTACACTTACTCAAACATTCACTCAAGGAACCATTCACAAACATTCACCTGTGAGTTCAAATCTCCGAACCTGCAGGGGGCAGATAGAGAATTAATATGTAGAAGTACCAAGAGATCAAATGGGAGCCATATCACCTGCATTGCTGCATGGGAAAAGTTTTGAACAAACAAGTGTTCAGGAATCTCTCAGCAAAACGGCTGAGACACAGGAGATCACTCTCAAGATGCAACTGGTAGGGAAATGAACATTTATAACAATAATGTAAATTATATTGAGCATTAAGCCATTATTTTCCAGCTGAATATCAGGTGCTTGTTTGTTTATGGGACTGAGCATTTAGTTGGTGATGATGCAATTGAAATTGTCTGAATACAATGAATTAGTGACTAATTAGTGAAAAAGTTTATGTTGTATTTAAACTTGGTGTGATATTAACATAAGCATTGCTGATAGTAATTACTGATATATTTAGTTTAAACTCTTTACTGTACTATAATTTTCCTTTGTTTACTTTAAAGGGTTAACCTGAAACTATTGGTCTAACCTTATCTGTTCTAAGTTAACCTAAACTACATATGATCTATTAGCTATCTACTGATCACTTGTTAAACCTACTTGGAAAATTAAGACCTCAACAAAGGAAGATCCTGTACATTCTTCATTGGCCAGCAAGAACTGAGTGAAACCTGAGAGCACATTTTCTCTAGTCCAGATGCAAAGCCGGTATGGACATATTAAAAAACACTGATGCTGTAATTAAAGTAAAGAACAGATTAATAAAGGCCCAATAAAAAAAAAGCACAGGATCATGTCCGATGGCCAGAGTGTTTTGTTTGAATCGTAACCGGAAGTCCAGAATGTCCAGAATGTTTTAGCAAATCCGGGGGCTAAATGTTGACTCTGAGGGGCAACTGAACGGCTTCAAAGTAAAAATATTGCTCATGGAGTAATTTATTTATTCCTTAACACGTCCACGTTTGAGGTTCCCTCGTGGGCAGACGAAATCAATCTACGCACTCCTTTCTCGTTCCTCACGAATCGGCCTCTCAAAATTCGCCGACTCCAGGTAATGATGCAAAAGCTGTTGATCAGCTCGGCGTGATTTAAGCATCCGAGGGGGCCGTAAAGCATTGATTCATGTCATATCATTATCCGTAGTGTTACACCAGGGTCTGCTCATGCCAGCCTCGGCTTATTGGACCAGGGAAGCCTGATAATAGAGTGCAGAAGTTTGGCGTCGGCGGAGCGTGCCGTGTTTTCCTTCTGTCCTTATTGAGAGCTTCATATTGCTAAGAGTTAAGTGTTGTCGAAGCTAATAGAGCCGGGGTTGCAACGACTCCCCTGGGGGCCCGAGGAACTAATAATCAAACAAACCGAACAAGTAGAGCCACTCAGTCTGCGCAGGACTGCTGAGCAAACGAATTTATGAGTAATTAGCTGCTGCGTTTAGTGAACTCTTCGACTATCACTTAAATGAGTCCCACATTTGCACTCTCTCCACACACACACACACACACACACACACACACACACACGGCAGAGCTATTTAAAGCCAGTTCAATGTCGTAAGCATAAGAAGTGCTCTGTTTAAGTGGAACGTTTCAGACCTCCTGTAGTGTGTTTTATTTAGAGATGTTCTGCACAGCTGCTCCAGATGTCTCTCGCGTATAGTTTAAAATATGTAGATGTAAAAGATGCGTTTAATGCATGATATTAAACAAAACAAATTCTGGCCTCTGAATTCTCTAAGAATATCGTTGCGAGTTTTAAATCGGTTACGTTTTGAGACCTAAAAATCCCAATGTTTACATTTCATTTTTTACAGTCTTTTTACGGGACAATTTCGAGACCCCAATTATCCTAAGCTGGGGCATTATTTGTAGTAACAGCGCTCATCTGTGTCTTGGCTGGGTCTGTGGATGTCACGTGATCACACCAGGGGCGCCCCCGCATTACGAAAACTACTAAATGTAATCAAACTGGGAGAACCACAACTCAAAAGGAATAAATCCTCCCTTGATGTAATTCTTATAAAAAGAATTAGAAATAGCAAAGTAAAGGAGATGGAGCTGTAACCTTACTGGTTTGTACACCTGTGCACTGGGATAGGCACTGGAGGTCCTGAGGAGGTCCAAACAATAATGTGCTTGTTCATAAAAAGTGAGTTCAGTGAGTGATGTAAAGAACAAGAAATCAGCTAGAGCCTCTAAAGATCAGTGCTGGTGATTAAAATTTGATTTGATCTACTTAGATAACCTCGACCTTTGCATGGCCCTGCCCTATCACAGACTGTGGATGGGCGGAGCTACCCCGCTACGCTATGTGAGTTGAATTCGGGTCGCCGGATGAAAACGGAGCAACTGCAGCAATAAATCTGCATCTGTCAGGTCCGGGTGCGAGCAGCCTCTGAAATACAGCACTGGGAGCTCCTGCTATTTGCATGAAATGATTGAACGCGCTGTCCTTTAAGGAGAATGTCAAACTGGTGGACAGGCCCTATTGAATCGTTCCCGTTCAGCCTGCCAGTTTACACTTGTTGATGCTGAAATGCTGCAGTGATGGATTGGGAACGCTGGCTCGTGGCAGCCAGCTCTCGGTAAACACATGTTGGGCCACGTTCTCATACCAAGGAAAGAGCCGGGTTCACTCTGTGCTGAAGTTTAATGCTTTAATAAGAAATTCTGTTGTGTAATAAATGATTAAAGTTGAACTGAAATGCCTCAGTCTATGTATATATATATATATCACAAAAATTTAAGGATTTTCAAAAGTCAGTATGTCGAGGATCCAATAAGAACTGCTGAAAAATCTGATCCTGTTCATGCCCCATTACTGTCGGTATGTTCTGACACTCTTGGGTGACCATACACCCAACTGAACAGTCAATGTGGGGGCACTACTCAACCACCATAATTGAGTTTGAAACTCATTTGCATAATCAAAACTTTATTTGACGTTTAATTTGTTTTTCTGATGTTCCTGTTTAATGAAATGAAATCAAATGCTTCTTAAATCACTTCATACTCATTTTAAATTCATCATTTATGTGAGCTTTGTGTGTGTGTGTGTGTATATTCCATTCATCCATCCATTATCTTCCGGTTAATCTACATGGGGTCACAGGCCACCCGGCAACTCTGTTAGCGAGGGAACAACCTTAGATGTGGCGCCAATCCATCGAATGGCAGACACACACACTGTCACTCATACAGCCACGCACTAAGGGCCACTTTAGAGATACCAATTCACCTAACACATGGGGAGGACATGCAAACTCCATACAGAAAGGACCCAGGTCACTCTACCCTGTAATTTAACTGGGGACCTTCTTGCTGGAGGCAGCAGTGCTACCCACAGAGCTGCCTATACATACATACATATATATATATATATATATATCAAATCTCTCTCTCTGACTATCTCTCTCTCTCTTTGTCTCTCCCTCTCTCTCTCTCTCTCATTGTCTGATTAATAAAAATGGTTGGTTTATATGGTTGGTTATTTCTGGGATCCGAATGCATTATGCTGACTGTTTAAACAGGTCAGAAAGACTTTATAATGACATTGTTTTAATAATTTTGGTGTGTGCATCCAGGCTCCAGCTTCAGATTCAAGATTCAGATTTGCCGTTAGGTTACAATAAACTGGTAGATAAACTAGATGAACGAAAAGATTCTTAAAAGCTTAATTCAAAGGCTATTTTGAAAATGTTTTAAGTAAAAGTATAAAGTTACAGAAACCATCATGTAAACTGCAGTTACCTAAAAACATATTTAAGTGCAGTAATGGGTACTTGTACCAAGAACCTCTGTTCATTTAGCAGAATCTTTTATCCCAGAGGCAGGATTAGAACTGCGGATGCTTTTTAAAATATTTTTTTTCTGGTCCAAAGTCTGTCCAAAGGGCTGTGTTAAAAAAATCAATACAGTAATATATTGCGATATGTATTTTTGTGATATACTACATCGATTTTAGCTTAAAATACAGAGGTTTTGAAGGAATAATAATAATAATAAAAAAAAAACATTTTAATGGTATGTGGACTACAGTCTCCTGTACGAGGTTTTGACTTAATATGTCCCCTGAGCTATCAGTGTGATATGATGTATTAAGACGAGTCAGATTGCACACCGTAACTTCACCGTATTTCTGCTGTTTTTATTATTTTTGTGAACTGAATGTGGAATATCGTAAAAAGCACCATGTATCGTGATGTAACCATATGGTAAAGACCTTTCCAAAACTCACCCCTACTGACACACTGGACTAAGTACAGTCTAGGGAATTAAACTTTCCAAGCACTTATTCTTTATCTTTGTTCACGGATGTAATTTCTTTAACTTTCCAAAACTCTGGCTGTTTATTTCCAGCTGCAGAAAGATTCAGGCTTTATCGACCATAATGGCATTAAAAATTAAAATCATGTGTTCACTTAGAGGACGTTTGTGGTATGAATAAGACATGAGATGCCTTCTGGTGGTCTAATAAACAACACTGGACTCAGCCTTGCTTTATCGGAGCTGCTTATTCAGAGCTGTGAGACAAATTAACACCGCTTTAACCCGGTCAGGGAACCAAGAGGCTGTCCTTAGAGCCTATCCCAGGAATTCCCAGGGCACAGCTGAGTATCGGGAGTGAGGTGGGGGGCATTTTGACCAATGAAGCTCATTTATTTATTCGTAATTTCACAATTTGCTCTTTCTTTCATTCATTCATTTTCATATCCACTTATCCTAGTCAGGATTGCAAGAGAGCCGCTTACTAACCTGTGACACAGGGCACAAGGCAAGAACAACCATAGACAGGGTGCCAATCCATCGCAGGGCGCACACACACACACACACACACACACACGCACACACACACTCTTACACATTCTTTGTGTGATGTTGAAGGAAACTTGAGAATCCAGAGAAAACCCACACAAGAGGCCAGGGTTTATTCGTTCAATTCTTTTTATCTTTTTTTCTTTCATCATTTTCCAGTTAATCTCTAACCATTATTTCTTTATTTTTTTTCTCCACCTCTTTATTTTGTCATTTTCTTTCCCTTTTCTCTTCATCTCACACATTCTTATAATTTTTTCTCTTTCTTTTCTATATTCTTTCTTTCTTTCTTTTATTATTTCTTCATTTCATCCTCTTCCCCATCATCTCTTTTAAAAAAATGTAACTCTTAAATATATTTTAATTCACAAACCTGTTTTCCTTTCCCATCCATTTGAATTCTTCTTTTCTTTGTCTGTTCCCTTTTCTTTTCTAATCTTTCTTTAATAGCCGTTTCTTTCTTTCATCATTTTCCCTTTATCATTCCTGTTTTTTTGTTTTCCTCCTGTTCGTCTCTTATTTAACGAATATGGACTTACTATTCATTTTAATGTTACAGAGGGGTGGATCCTGGGTGTGGGGGTTATCCAGCTGAGTTTCTGACCACACTGCTCATACAAATTAGGGAATATTTCTAAATGAAATCCCCTAATGAAATATCCCCTAATTTTTGTGAGTAGTGTAATATTAATATAACATATTATGAGATCTTGCTCACACACACACACAAAGACTCAAGCGTGGAGGGGAGTAAGTACACATTTTAATTTAGTGTTGCATCAGGCTTTTTTAATGGCGAAAACTCTGGAAGTGTTTTTTGCAGTAGATTATTATATTTGCTTCTTTCTAGCACAAAGCTCATTAATCACTTATTAATCTTCTCTCCACCTACAATCTGATTTCCAACTCCCAGCCAGGATTAGCGGGATTGTGTCAAATATCAGAGGATAAATGTGAAAGTAAGAATCTGATCGTACTTTGTGAGACCCTGAACAAACACGATCAAAAGTAAAAACCCACAATAAGTGTTTGGGGAATTTAGAAGGAATCCTTTATAAGCTTCGGACAGGTTTCCCAGGTGATCTGCTCTTTATTAGCTAAAATGAAATACTGAAGGTAACCGACCATAACTGACGTGTATTTAAAAGCAATCAGCCCCACTTACCTGGATCAAAAGGAACAGGGTTATATAAAAACACGACCTTTCTTTCTTCCCTTTTTGCCAATCCAATCACTTTCATTCTTTCACATTTTTCTTTTCTTAGTTTTAAACATTTCCCTCTTCTTTGCAGTTTTCTGCTTTCTCCTATCCCTTTATTTCTTTTCCTTGTTCAATTAATATCTTTCTTATTATTTTCCTATTTCTTTTCCATACTTTCTCTTTCACTCATTTATTTTTTGTCATTTCGCCCATTGTTTCAATTTCTGTTTTTGTTTAACTAGTTTCTCCTTGCCTTGTTCTCTTTTCTCTCTTCATTCTTTATTCTTCTGGTTCTTTTCCTAGACTTACATTTTTTCTTATCTTTTCCTCTGCTTTTTTTCTGTTCCAATGTTTCTTTTTTACAGGGTTTCTTTTTCATTTCTTAAATGTTTTTTTTATTTTAATTAATTTTTTTATTGATTTTTTTTTTTACATCAGAATGTAACCAACACGTAACATAACTGAAGTGGATCAATGTGGATAAAAAAACCCCACTGCCTTTCTTTCTTTCTTTTTTTGATCAATACAACCATGTTTCCTTTACATTTAAATATGTTATGCATTTTTTTCTTTCTTTCTTTGTCCATTATTTTTTTTCTTTTCTAATTTTTTTGTTTTTCTTTCATTTTTCTTTTTTTTTCACATTAACTTGTTTTTCTTTTTGCTTCTTCCCCTTTTGTTCTTCTGTTCTCTCTTCATCTCATATCCCTTTTCTCCCCATCTATCTTTTATTTATTTCTCTTTCATTTCCTAAATCTTTTCTGTTTTTTCTCTTTCAACAATTTCTTTATTTCATTATTTCGCCATTATTTTTTTAGTTTAATTAGCCTGTTTTTTTCCCTTGTCTTTTTCTTTTCCTAACCTTCCGACATTCTTTATATCGTCCTCATCCATTTTTCTTCCTTTCTTTCTGTTCTTTTTCTTATCTTTCTACTTTACCTGCTTATTTCTTTCAGTTTTCCCTATTTAATTTTTTTCTTCACTTTTCTTTCTTCTCTTTCGCTAACTTTTTCTTCTTTCTTGCTTAATTCTTTTTGTCATTCCTTCTCTTATCCCTTTTTCTTTTGCTCTTCCAGTTTTTTTTTCTTCTTCCTTTCCTATTTCTTTTCTACTCTCTCTTCTAACCTTTTCTTTACTTCTTCAGTTTCCCATTATTTCTTAACTTGTCTTCATTTCATTGTTTCTTTCTTTTTTTCCCTCCAAGCAGTTTCAATTAACTATTATTTCTCCAAACCTTAACCTTCTTTTTGATTCTCTTTTACCGTGACTTTCCTCTTTTTAAACATTTTCTCACTTTCCATTTTTTTCATTTTTCCTCTCTTGCTCCATCCACCTTGCTCCTTCTCTGATCATTCCTATTTCTTTTTAATCCTTTCTCTTTCCATCTTTTTATGACCTCTTTTATCTTCTTCCACCATCCTTTTTTTACTCTACCATTTTTTTATTGTTATTCCAACAGGTTTCCTAGCTGATCTGCTCTTTATTAGCTGAACTGAACTACAGAATGTAACTGAACATAACTGACGTATATTAAAATGCAATCTGCACCACTTTCCTGTAATTATACCTGGATCAAAAGGAACAGGGTCGTATAAAAACACTGCCTTAATCACATTTTATTCACCGACTTTAACAGCAGCCATTATAAGCCTTTAATAGACTTTCTGGCATTAATTGGTCGCTATAAGACAACTGTGACATGACGTGCTTCAGCCTGAGTGCTTAATATGAAGACGACACCAAGACTAAAGTACCTATTTACATTTGACATGATCTTAAGAAATGTGTGGGACTAAATCAAAGTACCCAAAGGTCTTAGGCCGCCTTTAGATTAAATATATCATTTGTTTTAGCTGCAGTATGATGACAATATAGATATATATATATATTTATTATCTTTATTAGGATACAACCAGATAATACAGGAAATTTGTATCCCATTTCAACAAGCTCTATAGGCTATAGTAGGATAGGCTACATAGCATCATCCAGGGAACTTCCTCAGAATGCCAAGTCGACCCTTTTCCTTCTTCACCAGCTTTTCTTTTTTTCTTTTCTATCTTCCCAGCTATTTGTCTATTTCTGTATCCCATTCTTTATTCTCTTTTAATTTACTTGTTTGCTCTACCCTTTTTTCAATTCAATCACTTTCTTTTTTTACATTTTACTTTTATTTTCCCTTATTTGAAATGCAATTTTCCCATTTTTCACCATCACTAACTTTTAATACCTGACTGTTTTCTCTTCTTCTTTATCCCTTTATCTTTGTCTTTCTTGTTTCGCTGCGTTTTCTTTTCTTTCTTTCAGAATTTCCCCCATATTTTCTTTTTTCCCTTTCTCTCTTCATCCATTGTCTTTCTATTTGATTTATTTTCCTATTCTTTATTGTTTCTAATCTTTTAGCCATGTGAAGAAGCTTGATGAGGGATTAAATGGAATTTTTGGAGGGGTAGCAGGTAAGAAACCACTTTTTCATAAGGAGAACAGCGGGAGAAGGCTAAGATATTTAAAAGCTCACAAAGACTGGAATGAAGATCAGAGAAAAAGAGGATTACAGAGGCTTGAATCCAAGTTTTGGTTCATTGTATGACAATATGTTCTTTATGACCATTATACCATAGTTAATACAGAAAATAATGAATGGCGGTCCAATACTATTGCTCGGTGTTGTATGTGGGAATTTAACATCAAGCATTTTATTACCGTAACTTAAAGACGAGTAAAATAATTTGACTTTATTTAAGCTTATGTTCTATACGGCGGTGGTGTTGTACTTATTTTGGCTCGATCTCAGGGTAAAGTGGACTGTTCATTTATTTATATTCTATTTTTTCTTGTTCTCCCATTTCTTTATTTCATCATTTCCTACATTATTTTTCTAAAATTATTTTGCCCCTCTAACCAGTTTCTCTGTCCCTTCCTCTCTTTTGTTTTTCATTTCTCTCTTCATCCCTTATCCTTCTATTTCTTTTCCTGTACTTAAATATTTATTTAATTTATTTATTAATTTATTTAATATCTCTTCCCCAATGACTTTCAAAACCTGTTTTATTTTCAGATGTTCCTCACTTTCTTACTTTCTGATGGTAGATCAGGAATGATCCCGATTTACTCAGATCCATACCTAGACCCATCTAACACACTTGGCAATAGGTTGCTGAGCTTTATTAAAATAATTTTAAGATTCACACAGCAGCCTTGGCACTCATGCACGAAGAGGGCTGGGTTTCTAGAAGACTTGTTCTCACATTTAAAGGGCAGCACCGAAGGAGGGCAAATAAATCTCTCAAAATGCCACCCATGTACCGAGTACCTTCAGAGATGTTTGAGCTATAGCTAGAGGGTGGAAAAATGGAGCGACTTCATTGTGTGTTTACATCCTAATCAGCACAACTAGATCAGATTTAAATCAAACGTTCACACCCTACAGAACGTTTTTACTTTTCCTGGAGAACGTCATGTGGTGGGTCCATAAGCTTTCCCAGAAACACCGGAGGTGAGGTGAGAACATGTTGTGGACAGGGTGCCAGGCACAATGCATCGCATGCCCCTTCACTCATTCACACCTGGGGGCAATTTATAGCAGCCGGTCCACCTACTGGCATGCTTTGAGTGACGTGAAGTGGGCAGGAACCCACAAGGAAATAACTGGAGGAAACTCCACACAGACATGACCAGGGGCAGGATCAAACTTGGGTCATGGGGACTGTGTGGAACCAAGTCGAAACGCAGACCAAATTGGCCAGTTAAAACATTTTAGGTGCCTCCACTGGCAATTACTGCACGCATAGATAACTCTGCATTACACATGGCATATGAAAGCCTGAAACAAAATACCGATCAAGTGCCTTAGCACCTGGTTGCTGCCCAACAATCCCCGGTAGCATCTGGTAGCTCGGACAAAGAAGTCACCCAACACGATGTCCCTTTGCCTGTCTGGCTGCTGTGAAAATTATGACTCCAGGCTTGGTGCATGCTTCTTTCAGATGCAGGAGACACTAATGAGACCATCTCGGGTGTATTAGTGTGTAAACACTGAATCAGAGTGAACCCTGGCATTGCCCAGTCCCATCTGGCTCAATTACAGCTGAAACCGAAAGCATCACTGGTGTTAACCTTTATATCTGCCTGCCTGTTGGCAACATGCTCTCAGTATCCTGACAAAACAGGAGATAATCAAAGTCTAAGATTATTCAGACGCAGAGGGGTGACTGAACGCTTTCTCGTGGCCTTTGTGCAGAAGAAAAACACTTTCTGGTTGCCTGCCCCCCAGCATGTAGATGTTCAGATCGTTTCAGTAGCACTAGAGAACATACTCTTTGGATGGTCTGTAATTATGTTAACAAAGTGCTGATATCGTGGATTTCCTTAAGTGGCCACACCCATTTATTTAACGACTAGCCTAAATCATTCAGCCTGACTGTTTGAATAGTTTATTTTAACAATGCAACTGTATCACAAATGCCTAGTTAACAGTCAATAGTCAATCTTTTTTTTTTTTATTAAGAAAGATACTATTTTTTATTATATAATTTATATATAATAAGATAATTATATTATAAGATAATGTAAAATGTGTTTTACTATTGTTTTTTTATTTCAATATTTGTTTTGTTTTTATTATTATTATTATCATTATATTTAATAATTTATTAATTATTATTTATTAATTTCATTATTATTATTATTATTATTATTATTATTATTATTATTAATAATAATAATAATAATAATAATAATTGAAACATATAATATATAACATAAAAATAATAAAACAACAATAACCAATAACTAATAACCAGTAATGATAGTAATAATACAATTATTAATTCTTAAATCAAGGCAAAAGATCTGGTTTTATACCTTAAATTTGGACAGCTTTACCTGTGATGGTCTTAATTTGAGCCTTAAATTACTTAAAATAAGGCGAAATTTCCAAGTGAGGGTTATCTGGGTAATTCTTCTAAAAATGGCCTTAAATATGCTTTCAGTTCCTTAAGACATTCTTATCAGAGAAAACAAAAATAATTATTGCTGTGATATGAGTTCGTTTCAGTTGCAGAGATTTTTTGAATGATCATTAGAAAATAGTTATTAATTATAGTAACAGTAATTAATTATATTCTAGGATTCATCAAAGTAAGGTATGAATTTGGAATATGTTTTTACTAAAATTGTGTGTATATCTGCTTTATCGTAAACCATCATAAAACAGAAACTATATATAATAATATTATATATTAATATATAAAATATAATTTATATTAAATCGTAATTATTGATTGGATCCTGAATAAGAAAAGCAGGAGCTTGTTTTCCGCTTAGCCAATCAGAGTGCAGATTTTATTTAGGCCTGTAGAGAAACGACTGATTTATTTTGTTTGTATGGGTTGTTCATATTTTATTAATGATGTAAATAAAGTCTTTAATTAACGTTGCTTTAGACTCCTCAGACTTGGCTAGTCAATTTGAGTCCACCTTCCCCTGAGACCGAAATAAGTCCAAATAAGGTCAAGACGAGGGTGAGTTTTACTCATTTATAGTCTCAAAACCAGAACAGGTTATATTATCATTAATACGGGTATATAACAGTGCCAGTTTGTAGAGGAGTGGCTTAGGGCACATTTCAAACTTATGCATTAGGTCATCTCTTGTGTTCCACTTTGAGTATGTGCCTTGTGCTGGACTGATGCCCTGTATGATGGTGGTCCCCACCTAGTGACCTTAGACTACGTTGATTTGCTGAGGTGCCAGATGAGAATATTAAATGAGAAGGGTGCAGGGTCAAGCCTCAGCACCTGCTACTGTTGGAACATGGAGCAATCAGCCTGCCTTTGTTAGTCACTGGACTGGTTTAAGGGTCAGTAATAAAAGATTATATACTCTTCTCTTCTCTGCTTGAAATGCTGGGTGACTGAGTCTCCTGTGTGAAGCTGTTTTTTTAGAAACCAGCAACATATGCTATCTGGACAAGGATTTGAATGGTTGTAAGGCCCATACCAAATGACATTTCCTGTACATTTGCCCAACACGTCTCAGATTTGTATCAATAAAAAGGACTTTGATCAGGTGCCAAGTAAGTAGAAGCAAGGGGGGGGGAAATCTTGTATTTTCTTTACTAAAAGCACATATGGCAAAATGGGCAGTATGCTTAAAATGGAGCTGGATACAAGTGTATGAAGGCATGTAGGACGTTTTGCTCTTGATGAACTCCATACTGCCTAAAAAATGCAGTGGCTCGGGGTTCTCGGACTTGGAACAATCGAGGCGGCTTTAATAAGGTGCCAAAGGTCTAAATTAAAACTGAGCTCTTGGTTTTCCTCGGAGAAACCAGCAACATATGGGGCCTGGATCAAGATTAGAAACGTTAAAAAGCCAACAGCAAGCAAGTTTTACCATCTATTTTGACAATCTCTGCCCGTATTTGCCCAGAGAGACTGGCAGCGAGGTACTGGCCTTGGAGAAATCATTGGGACTTTGAGATGCCAGAACAACAGGAGGGGGAAAATAAGTGCAGAGACTTTCCCTTTAGTTGCCGTAGATGTGAAGATCCAGCCGTGCAGGACATCTATACTAGAATTTGAAGCCTTGCGGGACCATTAGTTAACAAATTTTACGTTTCATATGTACCTACCCCCGGTTCCTCAAAGAGATTCCCAGAAATAGAGGGATCATTGTGACTTTAATGAGGTGCCAGAAAAAGCAGATATAAAGAATCAATCAATGTAAGGGACCTGAGGTGATGTTTGAGGGACAGAAATGCCAATATAAAGCTAATCTTACCCTTCTTTTTAATATCTGTCCACGGATTCTAAAGAATCTTGAGACCTTTCCTTTATGGTTTTCCTTCTGTGACTGGAGACAACTGGCAAGTCTATGACCTGGAGCAGAGTTGGAGATGTTAAAAGGCTTGTAGTTAGAGAATAATGAAAGAATAGCATGAGACAGGAAAGAAAAGTATTGATCCTATTTTTTTTCCTCAGTAAATCATGGCATTTCAGAAGTCTATGGACTTTGAGGTGAGAGAAAAACCAAGAGCTTTTGGCAGTCCTGAACTGCCTCATAAAACCCTAAATCAGAAAACAGTTTACTTTTACATTTACTTTGGTTATTATTTAATTTTCAGGCCTGCAACACGTTCCTAGAAAAGTTGGGACTTATGGCTATTAATGAGTTAAACAGTACAGGACAGTACAGTATTTATCCCTCTACACAGCATAATATACAGAATTACTCTACACAGAATCTGGAGGAATTAAAGCCTAAACAGAAGAGGGGTGATCTTTCTCCGCTCCATCAGATGGCACTGCATCAAGAACCATCATTCATCAGTAACTTAAAGAAGCACATGTGCTCGGGTCTGGACCCTTGGTAAAGGTCATTTATACTTCTGTGATGCAGTATTAATGCAGAAAGGTACACTGAGATTTAAGAGCAACATAAACTGGAGATCCTCTGCCAAAGACTCAGCCTTCCTACATGTTGCTTTTGTAACAAATCATGATTATTATCACCTGTTGACATCACATTATTATTATTTTCTGTACCTCGTTAACAGCTCCAAATCCCAAGTTGCTTATGACTGTCTTGCAGACCTGAAATGCTGAAAAAATGTTTATCATGTTCTGGTGCGGCTGCAAGTTTTCTTTCCAGCCAAGCTAGCCCTAGCCCATTGAGTCTTCTTATGGCTATTAGGTCTGGCTCGTATTGCTCGGTGTCAAACCTTTACGGATTGAAGCCACTGTAGCTTTGTGACCTGGACTAGGATCTCTTGCTCTCTTTCTCCTGGCAGACACCTGCAACAGGATTTGAAGGGCCAAAAGGTCAGTAGCGAGCAAGTGTTTCCTCCTCCGTGCTCCATATTTGCCCAGGAGAGGTTGTGATAATGAGACCTCGGCCATGGATGTATCACAGGGCCTTTGATGAGGTGCCGAAATAGGGACGGGAGAAAAACAATGGGTTAGAAGGGTTCAAGGCTCAATGATCTTTGTGTGTTCTTAGTATATGTTCTGCTGGGTGCTGGCCTAACGATGGAAGATCATTGTAGATTAATTGTCTTGTGCCAGTCAGAGGATGGCACCGCCCAAGGGTGCAGAGCAGGGATCACAAAAAAGCAGACCTCCAGTTCAGACCTCAGACACATCAAAACAAAACGAGATGTTGTGTTGACTCTGGGATATTGAAATTCAGGCTGTAATAAAGGTAGAGCGGGCTGGCATTACAAATGGGAACCTATCTGCGGATAATGGACTCCCTGTGTGCAGAGCCACGGATGCCTTTGTTTAGCACTAGATGAATAGTAATGGACCATGTCTGTCACCACCACCCTAAAGCTGTGAGTAAGGCTTTTTGTCAGCTATGAGCTTTTACAGAGCATCAGACGGAGTGACATTTTCCTTTATGCTCCTGTGGAGGAGTGTGAATTCTCCCTTTTGTTAGGCAGGATGAAAAGATGTAGGATATTCAGTTGTATAAGGTGCAGTTTGACAATCGAAAATCCATTAAACTCCGTATTTTGTGGGAAACTAGTGAGCAAATTAATAGCGGCGCATAAGTAATGGACACTAAAGGGCATCGAGTGTTTAACATCTTTATTTAATCTCATTTGAACTCTGAAATTGAGTTGCTACTCTCGCTTTCACCTTAAGCACCTTTACTTTTGCCTTTATGTCAAGTTTACTGCTTCTGTTCATCTTAATAAAGGATACATTTTCTAGGTATTTTAGCATTTCAATGAGGTCGCTCAGGTGGCATGTACTCCATGAGATGATGGGAGTGCTTTTTTGAGATTCTGATTCGTGCCTGTGTGATCGCATCAAGAAATTCTTGCCTGAAATCAATTTGAGGTGACTTTTGCTTTGCTGGAAGTTGGAGCGATAAAAGGGTGCACATGGTCAGCAACAGTACTCGAATAATAGACTGGATCAATAGACTGGATCAATAGGCCCATGGGTTGTGCTGCTAGGGCGTAATTCTGACCTTAACCTCTATACCAACTAGACAAGAGTTTGTGGACACCCCAAAACATGGGTATTAGTATCGAGTTTGCCCATGGTATTTGCTTCTACCATCTTTGTTCTTCTAAAGGGGCTTTCTACTAGACTTTGGAACATGGCTGTCATGGCTGTCAGCCACAATAGGCTTTTTAAACTTTAGTGCGTTTTATGGTGTCTGATGGAGCTCAGGCCAAGGCGCTGTGAAAAGCAGGCAAGTTATCAGTCTAATTCGCTACGGACTTTAAGGACAGCTGGGCAGAATGCAAATGAACTGACTTGTTGGAAGCAGAAATCTGAATTTCTAAGGTATCAGTACAACCCCTTCTACTTCTACTGGTCGTCTCTGGATTTTTATACAAAAATTAAAGATGTTAGATCCAACCTGCATCTGTTAATGGCACTCTGACTGAAGCAGACTCTTAACCCTTCAAGCGTTATTCCTCCACATAACGCATGTAACCTAGCAATGACCCCAAAGGTAATAAAGCAGCCACATTATAATTATATAAGTAATAGCCTGCTGACATGAATCAGGAATTTATAAATTTTGTTTCAATTAAAATTCATTAGATGAAGCTCTTAACAAGCAGCCTGATCCTTTCAACTAGCCGAGGTTCATGAGCCTTAATTAAAAGCAAGCATTTGGATTGAAGCTCTAAAGTTGAGAGAGACACGAGTCAAGTAAATCAAACGTTCTGGGCTCTTAAATGGATTCACAGCTCTACTAAAGAGTAACGAGACAGAAGATCAGTTTTAGTCCCATCAACAAAAATGAAGTGAATGAGCTTCTAGCTGATTTTTTATTTTAGGGATCAGTCAGAAATATTACGGGAGAGTTATACAGCATCAGCAGCTTCGTTGCTTCCATCAAGTCCGTTCTTTCTGATTTTCTTCAGCACGTCGTTTGCTGGTGTTAAACTCGCCGTCTTCGGCTGATTGGATTTCATTCATGGATCTGTTAAGTCCAGCTCTTAAACCTGAACAAGCTCAACTTTAAGTGCATCTTAGTAACAGCCTGTCTTATAAATCAGACTTGTGGTTATTTACTCAATGTAAAAACTTTCTTTTTTGATAAATTAAATCTTATCTGTGTTTATTTTTTGAATAATAATAAATTGTTGGGGAATTTCGATCCTTAGGACTGACATCGTGGATCTATTTTACCTCACCCAATGTTTAAAAACAAATCTGCCATCTTCACCACAAAGCTAAACATTTCTCTGGTTTGATTCCTAGCACAGATTGTGTGAAGTTTGCATGTTCTCTCCATACCTCTGGGTTTTATTTGGGTATTAGGTTTCCTCCCATATTCCAAAGCCAAGCGTGTGAGTGAGTGAATCTCCCATTTGGGAGTTGGTTTCTTTTTTAGTCTGTGTTTGTCTGGCTTCCTTTTCATGTTGAACTTCTTGTTCTCCTTTATTAAATTCACCTGAATGGTAGCCGAAGAAGACAAATCTGCTTAAGCTGCTTGGATGTTAAATTGCTGTACTAAGCATTGACCTTGAGAGTGCTGATGTTGCACAGTCTTTTTCTCCAGTGTGTTCACTGCGATCTTTAGTATGAGCGGTCATCTGTTTGGGGTTCATGGACTTGCCTGTGCTTACTATCCATATGCCAGGTGGTAAAGATGTTGAAAGCTGTTATACAATGATGTCCATGTCTGAGGTTATGAACTCTGTATGTGAAAAAAGCAGATCCAGGACCAAGGTAGACATGCGAAAAATAAGTCCTAATTAAATCCATTCCCTGTGGTTGTTGAGACAATCTGGGTTTCTCCTCGACTTCCATCGTCTTGAATAATTAAAAAGGTTCACCTTGTTTGCGTTTGAATAGTCACACCTTGTCACGTCGATTCACCGCCTCTTCATCACACACGTTCACTAAACGTCGTCCTTCTTCCACAGAAGCCGTCTTTCTCCTCAATTTTTTATGAGTTGCCATTTTCTTTTCTTTCTTTCTTCAGATTTTTTGGCATCAGAGTCTGTCTGCAATCGTCAAGTCTCCTGGAGTTGGCTTTTCCTGTCAGGCAGGTTTATCATGGGTAGAGCTTTGGTACACAGAGAAGCTTCCGTACAGCAAATGGACTTGCTGCTTCTCTTATGGATTAAAAAATAACATACATTCAACATGCTTATGTTCCTGATCTAACCTGAGACCTACAGCATGTGTTGTGCTTCAGCTTAATGGATGAAGAAGCTGATTCAGAGACTCTATAGCTCGTTTCTTGAACTGTTTTGGTGTGAAAGTAACTAATGATCCCAATAAATCACATATGAAATACGCAATCAAAGGGAAAAATTGGATTAGCAAGATCTGATTTATCTGTTAAACTGAGTTCTAAGATTGAAACGTTCTCATTTCTAAACTTTTACTTTTCTTCTAACGTTAAACAAATCGAGGACATTCACAGGTAAAATGGCATCCAATTTCACGAAACAGAAAATGTCATTAATTCTTATCCAGCGCCGGCTTTTCAGAACCACTAAAGGAGGTTTCAGGATGAGTTCTAGCAAAATGACAGTAGAAAATAAAGCTGCTCTTGATGGACAGCGGGGGTTACAGCCTCTATTTCTCGGCGTCTGTGCCGAGAATGAAACGTATTGCGAAAGATATCGATTTTAGTTTATGCATCTCTGCTACAGGTGAAGAAAATGTATTCATTAGATACTGGGTGGTGGGAAAATGCAATCGCGTGACCTCCAGCGCTGTGGAATAATACAGAATGTTTCATTTGTTTCCAGATGCGGTCGGCCCAAAGAAATGCTCTGCTCTGACTATAGATCTTCAATGTGCTTGCACATGTCAGAATGTGAATTGAAGCCATCCTGTGGTAAAAATTGTCCGCGAGCCATTCTGTGAGTCACCTGTGATGCTTTGCTGACCCACATTGTGTGTTTGTAGAGCGGGAACGTGGGAGAAAAAGCGTGAAAGCACATCGCATCCTGCTGAGAGGATATTTGGCTTGGAAGGAGCGCACTCTCTTGATGCTGGATGGTGGATTTGGAGGGATTGTGGAAAGAAGTGTCTTGATTTTTAGGTCAAGCCCTCTGCTTCGCTGTGTGAGGTTTTGGCCGAGAAACTCTCGTTCTTTAATGTTCAGATCAATAGCTCGAGGCTTGTGAAGATATTTGGGGAATAACCTCCTGGAAAAAAATAAAAGTAACCCTCAGCGAGGATGAGAACTTCATACTTTTGGCGCTCACAGATCACACTGACTGCATCGAATACCTAACCAATAAAAAGTAGGACATTTGCTCAGACATGCATTAAACATCAAAACAGACCAGAATCCGAACGTGGCTCGATAAAACCTGAAGGCTTCATTGAAACACAGTCTCACATCATTTTCCCATGCCTTTACAATTCTTCTCAAACCTTTCTCTCTCTCTCTCTCTCATGCCTTATCCGGTTGTCCTGTCTTTATTCAGGCCTCGTTCAGGTTCTGCTGCAATTTTTGCCCACATCTCAGAATAAGCCCCTGTGTAAATACAGGATTAATTGCTAGTGTTTTTGCTTGTGAACATCCAGAGCTTGTTTAAGGCCTGTAAGAAATCTGATGCTCTCCCATTCGCCGTCTTAAAGGCTTACCCACGGACCCGACGCATCATTACGATCCATCAGAATGGTACGAGGGAGGAATGAATCCCAAAACGTTATGAGTGTTTTTAAATGGTTTTCGGCCTCAGAGATCAGCTGAGCCATAATAATGATAGGAAGTGTCAGATATTACCCATAAATCTGTCATTTTAATTGAAACCAGGTGTTTTTTTGCTTTGCAATGCACAGCCATAATGATGCAAACGTTTTATTAAACGCACACGGCATCGGCATGAGCTTACTGAATGCTGAGCAGTGAATGGCTGACTCCAAAATGCGTTACTCTTGTTGAGCTACTGGCTCTGGATAATACAAGAATAAATACAGCAGGAAATATGTTGCACTGTCACATCTAGGACCGTTTCTGTCTGAGAGAGACATAGACAAATGAGTCTACGAATGAGTTTAATCAGATCAGAAGCAGATTTCATGTAAACAGCAAACGAAAGCAAACTGCTTTCTCAGTTAGAATACTACAGTTATTTTACCCATTGTTGTGGCATGAGGCCAAAAATAAATAAATGTATGTACTGTAGCTATTTACTCAATACTGAAACACTACAGTATCCCTTAAGCTATTTACTACCAATCTATGTAACGTCCGAATTGCACAACATGCAAATTCACTGGTCGTGTCATGGATGTAAGATTTTACCTGCACTGCTTTGGAGGTGCCTATGAGGCCATTTTGTTGTCCTTTTCTGGGTGTGTATCACATTAAAAATATGCTGTGATTTATTTTTCAGGACATGCAAGCACATCAGGTGACTGTGAATGAAATCTGAGGGTGAGCTCAAATGCCAGGTTGGGAGTTACAGGGGCACAACCGAACGTGTTAGAGCGAGGGGAGACATGTTACTGAGGGGCAGCAACGCCAGGTTGGGAGTTACAGGGGCACAACCGAACGTGTTAGAGCGAGGGGAGACATGTTACCGAGGAGCAGCGATGCTAGGTTGGGAGTTACAGGGGCACAACTGAACGTGTTAGAGCGAGGGGAGACATGTTACTGAGGAGCAGCGATGCCAGGTTGGGAGTTACAGGGGCACAACCGAACGTGTTAGAGCGAGGGGAGACATGTTACTGAGGAGCAGCAACGCCTAAGTTGCAGGTAAAGACTTTTGTTACCACCAACTAAGTTTGCGTATACAGCTCAACAAAATACGAACCGTTATTGCATGTGTTATTTGCAAACATGTTTAGGCCTCGATTAATGTTTTAAAACCTACAGATTTTAATCTGACATGTTCTACAGAGGAAATCCCACCAACCTGGTGAATCCTTTTCAGAGCTGAGAAGCAAAACGCACAGCAGTACAAGAATGCCTTAAGAGCCTTGGTACTTGAGCAGGGAGCAAGTCCTTCATCGAAATCGACATGGCCAGGTCAATATCAGTTTAACATGATAAAGAGTCAGAGCTACTCCCAGCAGGACCGCATGCCATACCTAGCAAGACTGAACACAAGAAGGTAAAAATGACTACTTCTGCTTAGGGAGCGTTGCATAAAAAAATCGATAATCGTATGTTGCTCTTCTTAAATAAAAAAGTTTACTCGACCATGAATAGAACCGAGACCCCAGGTGTAAATCCAGTTCAAGTCCCCTAACGTTTAGGTTCTCTACTGGGTTTTTTTTTTTCAATTCAAATTTATTTATATAGCACTTTTTACAATGTTATATTGTCTTAAAAGACCAATCTCAAATTTAACAAACCTAGGGTGACAGTGGGAAGAAAAAACTCCCTGAAAGTGGTAGGAAGAAACTCAAAAAGGGACCCGACCTCCATGGGTGGCCTAGATGTTAACTGAATAATTACTTAAAAGTATAGTAAAGTTATAGTAAAATTAAGTAAATTATATCATTTAAAATAATAATACAATTAAAATTAGTAATGAAGGTCAAATAAATAACTAAATACATTTTTAAATGAGTCCTCAGCGGTAAGTTATTGGAAGCACATTGTCTCCTGATAACTGAACGATGGAGGGAGTTACTGCACTCTGGTGGGACTGGGTTCTGTTGAAGACGACCAGTAGAGTGATGCTGAGGTGGAGGAACATCTAGGTGTGTGGTGCTGGAACTGGTACCGGAACATCACCTCAGATAGAAAAGAGAAAATGTAGTTACTTATGGGTTAGGAGCACAGAATCTATTATCACTGATGCCAGGTGCAGCATGAAACTTTGGCTAACTAACTTTTTTTGCGCATGGCACCAGACATTCAGCTTCAATTGTAGAAGAAAGGGCAATAAGATATCTGGGATATCTTGCTAATGGTGCAGAACACAGCTGAATGTCTCTGCTTTTTGGTTTCTGTAAAGTATGTGTAAGTGTGTTGCGCATCAAAGGTGGTCCTACGCCACTATGTTACACTGCCAAACAGGCAGAAGGGTTCCTATAATTCAGGGTTTTTAAAACTTTTTTGAGCCAATAGAAATTGCCACGATCAGCCAATTTAACGTATAATCAGGTGTGGTTGCCCGGATGGCAGAGTGGTCTTATGTTAGCACCCCACTGTGGTGTTCAAAGTCCTGTCAGTGCCAACCTACCTCACGTGCCAAGCTGCTCTGCATTATGAACTGCTTTGGAAAAGGCTTTATCAGGATGAGCAGATACCGAAAACGAACACAGCATGGCACACACGAGAGTGAAAGCTGAAGCGAGCCCGTTAGAGTGAATGAAGTGACTGGCACATAATGGATGTCAAACTACTGGAAGAAAACCGTCTGTGTTGCCAACAAAGCGGCGTGGAGCACAAGCACTCTAACACCGCAAAGGCAGCGGGGGGGCTGATTAGGTTTCGCTTTTCACCGTAGGGTGTATTGTCTTACAAACCCATGGGCCGTATGAGGACACGATCTCACAGAGATGCTCTCAGACGGAAACGACAGCGCCACCATTTACTTAACAAACGGTGCTGTTAAAAGCGTGACGGCTCCCACCTTAGCTCTCAGCTGGAACGCTTGTATCCTGGAAATACAATCTCCTCCAGGGACTCTCTCAGAAAGCCAGATACAGTTTATTTCGAGGCCGTGATTAAATCCGGCGGAGCTTTTAAACCTCTGGAACGATCAGCATGTCTGGTTTGAACATGCTGAGCTAAAATGGTCCAAAAAGCCTCTCTCTTGGTATGAAACCCAGCCCGTTCAATGGACAATCCATCCAGAGAATGTAGAGCCAATTATTTTTACCCACCCACAGATGCATTTACTTATTCGTTTTTTACACCCGCTTAATAAAATGCAGGGTCGTGGCCCCACCTACAGAAGGTCATCTGTCCATGAAGAATAATCGTTATTCAGTTACCAAGCTTCATTGGCGATGCACGCGTTCGCTCAATTTAACAACCAAGGTCTTAACATAAAAAGTATTGTCTTCTGTCTCTGGATTTTGTATAACAGGACTGTGGTGGTCCAGGGTTCAAATCCCTCCTCTGCCAAGCTGCCACTGTTGACAGCTGTAAACAGCCTGTCAATGTTACTGATCCACGAGCAGCGGTGGGAGTTCGTCATTCATGGCCTGCTCGCTTACAAATATGTGTCGTAGCAGGATGAATGGTTTTGTGGCTTATATCTAGGATGTAGTTGCTTATTTGGGTTAGCTCCCCGATCCTGTCTCTCACCAATGTTCCTGCAAGTTAGAATTCAGATATACAGTACATACATTGCCGTAAGTCACCTTTTTAGGCTTGCTCTAATAGTCTTGGTTGCTTGTTTCTCTTGTGGGATCTGGCAACCCAGATTCAACCTTACTGTGCAGTTAGAGAGACTGTAAGCACATCGACTCGGTTTACACAAACTCCCGGGCATATATGGTACACCACGATTAAAAACGCACCTTGTAATCTTTTACTGATTAATAAAAAGACATATGCAAGCAAAACAGATCCCGGATGCACAAAATAATAAAAATACGCAGATCATCGTGCTGTGTGCTAAACTTTGGGGCAGGGAAACAAAATCGTGAGAGGCTGAGGATTAACTGCTACATCCGGACTGAATCCTGAATGAACATTAGTCAGAGTAGTGTGCTCTTTGTGTTTGTGTGTCTTTGTGTTCGAACCACTATTGCCATCACAAGTGCACAATAGTTTGATAAATGTAACCGGGACAGAATTGTGCTGTGTATATGTAAAGACTGATCAGACTTTGGAAATAAAACAGCTTAAATTCCCCATTAAAATTAAATGCAAATCCCAGAGGCTCATGTAGTCACACACCTTTGGAGACACCAGTTAGCCTAACATGCGGGAGGAAACCAGAGCACCCAGAGTAAACCCATTTGGACACAGGGAGGATCCACTCACAGATAGGACATGTAATCTTCAATAAATATATGAGAAAGTATAATTTTTGTCTTTTATCTGCTTAATTCTTTCTCTTTATCAAAACATTTGAGTTATTTTGAATGTTTTGGGTGATATTTATGCAGCAATCGTCAATAAATAGCACCTAAATATGAACCTAATACAGCAATAAGTGATGAATGTGTCTTTTACGTCTCTGGATTCATTATATTGTTACTTTTATAAAGGGTAAATCTTTGGAAGTTGGTCCTAAACTAAACGAGAATAAATCCAGCCGTCTTTTCACCTCTCTTATTAGAAAGTCATGATCTACATCCAAATCCTCCCCCCTACCCGACGCCTGCCGAGGCGACACACTGCCATCTTGTGTGAGAAAATAACACTCCAAACAGCGTTCAAAGCCCCGTGAGCAGATGACAGTTTAACAGGCGATATGTGAGCAGCTTCTCTTCTCTTCTGAGATCTGAACTGCGTTTGGACTGGATCGTCTCGTTTGCTTTTAAGTGGAGGAATATGGATTCGTCCTAATGAGCGCAGAAGCTCAAAGCGGCCCCCCGTAATGGCCTCGGTTCTCGGGTGAGAAGATAAGCGAAGCTCTGGCGTATCTCCGTAATTACGTTCACCTTTTGTTCTCCGCCGTCCTCTGAGAACGCCGCGGTCTATCCATTGTGCAAAAACACACACGTGTGGAGATAACCCAGGCCTTCCTGTAAACATGAAAAGCAGAGAGAGGCGATGGAAGGGAGGAGAGGAGGAACGACTGAACCGGATCGTCGCTTATCAGGTCGCAAATGACGTCCTGTTTCTGCATCTCTCCGTACGGTCCTTCTTTCACCCTCCATAAATCAGGATTTAAGTGCCATGTGTGTGTGAAGGAGGCTATAAATGCTATGAGGCTTCGCACACACCCTTTTTTAAAAGTGTTTTTAAATATTTTAGACAAAAACTAGGCTACATGACGAGTGCATGTTTATATCCCAAATTGGTTAGTGACTGTTCATGTAATGATCTGCATTTCCGAATGTATCTATAATGGTGTAGAAACGGTGGGCTTGTGTCCCAATACTTTTGGCCACATACATGTGTGTGTCTGTGTGTGTGTTGTGTGTCTTGTGCTTGTCCTGTCTGCACGCCACATGTTGTGTCACATTTAGTGTGTTGTTTTGTCATGTTTGTCGCGTGTGACGTTTTTACGTGTGTTGCTTGTTTGTGTGTCGTGTTTGTGTTCATGTGTTAGGTCATGTGTCTGTTAGGTTTTGTGTGCATGTGCATGTGTTTTGGTATGTTTGTCACACTTTCGCATGTTGTGTGTGGGGTTTTTTTGTGTTTTGTGTATGTGATGCGTTTGTTTTTTGTTTGATTTGTGTATCACGTGTTGCATGTGTGTTTGTGCGCGCTGCCATGTGTTTTGTTGCTTTGAGTATGTTTTTTGTATGTTTTGTGTGTGATGCATTTGTGTATCACGTGTTGCGTGTGTGTTTTGTCATGTGTTGTGTGTTTGTCGTGTGTTGCATGTGTTTTGTGTGCGCTGTTATGTTGCGTGTTGAATTTGTGTATCACGTGTTGTATGTTGCATGTGCTTTGTGCACGTGTTGTGTTTGGTGTTTTTGCGTCACGTGTGGTGTTGCAGTTGTGTTGTTTGCGTTGCCTGATGCTTGTTGTCGTGTTTTTTGTCGTGCATTGTGTGGGTTGTGTATATATGTCGTGTGATTTGTTTGTCATGTGTGTGCCACGTGTTTTGTGTTGCTTGTTGTGGGTCGTGTGGGCATGTTTGTGTGCTGTACTGTGTGTTGACTGAAATTTAGAGTTCAAAACCCAGACCGTGTTGTTGCACAGCGTGTGTATAAATGTTAATGAACAGTTTGTGTTTTAGACTTCTAACGCTCAGGTTTGTTTGTGTTTGTAGAATGGCCAAAGTCTTTAATTAATTAGCGTCAAACACGAGAGACCTGAGCAATTAATTAAAAACGTTAATTACTAACAACTGTGGAATGCAATTAGTCACCTTACAAGGTACTGTAGTGGAGACTGGTGTTACAGAATAGGAAACAATACCTGAATCTTACAAAACTCATAAAATAAAAATACTGTACATACACAAAATAACAGCAATAACTAAAGTCTTAGTTAGACTGATTTTTACAGACAGAAAAAGCATGTCAAGTTTTGGAAAAGAGTATATTAACTTTGTCCTAATACCGAATCCGAAACTGAGGGAGCCTGTTCTAATTTATACGTTAGCATCAGTGTCCAATCAGAGCTTGGTCGCCGGGCAGAACAGCTCATCTGGAGCTTATATTACAGTCAGCAGGCTGACTCTTAAAAACCTGGATATTAACAAAATTCTGTGGTGTTATAAAGCTAAAAAGCTGAAGAATGATAGTGCTAAAGTTGTACTGTTTATGTAAGAGCGTTCTAGTCTCTTTATGATCACACAAAACACAAACTAGAGCTTCCTGTACTTTTTTTGTTTTTTAAGTTGGAAAATGTTGCTTTATGTTTAATGTTGTGTTTGAGACAGGAGATGTTTCGGACACCGTGTCTTATCAGTAATGGATCTGGGACGAAGCAGGTAATGATGGTTACCGAAGAGAGAGAAGTAGATTGGTGCTACCCTGTTACTGTTGAGGATGCCACGCCTTACACTAGGCCGTAAGAGCTGACGTGCACAGATCCCAGTGGAGAGCAGAATCTAAATGCTTATATATCATAAAGATCTGATCCCAAGAGAGCTTTAAAGAACGAGGGACTAATATGTTCTTACTTCAGACCTGCAGTAAGCACCAGCTATGATTTATTAATTCCAGAGTGAACTTCATGCCTGATGAAATATTAAAAGCATCATTTATCAGCCTGATTTGTACTCCTTTTGATGGTGTAGAGTCACTCCACTGGGACCGACTGGAGAAAAAAACAATAACAAAATGCCAGCACAGTGGAAGCAGTAGGGTCACGGGTGCAAAGATGAGCGAATTGGGGCAGTGAAGATTCTGGTACCAGTTCCAGTCCAGTCCAGCTACAGTATCCATCAGCTACTAAATCAGTGCCTACAAAAATCTCCAGCTTCTCACATTTCCAGATACAAACATCTTCAAGTAATCAAATCTTCTCTACCTTCCCAAATTTTCAGCTATTAAAAGCTTATCACATTTCCTGCTACTGAAATCTTCAGCTTCTCGAATTACTCAGCTACTAAAATCTCTTGCTCCTACACAAGTTCAGCCACTCAAATTGTCAACTATGCAAATCTCGTTTCTCGTTTTCGTTTCCAGTTATTCGAATAATAAAATGGATTCTAGTAAATACAAATACAATAAAATGGTCTGTAATAAACATGTTAGTGGATTAGGAGTTAATTATTAAGAGAAACCACATAATAGAATAACTTGTAATTTTTGATTAGAAAGAATGTAATATATGAGAATTAATAAAACATCTAAAATATGTAAAATAGAGTAAAGTCCAGCTGCTCAAATCTTCCACTACAAAAATCTTCTCACATTTCCAGCTCTACCCATCTTCAGTTACTTAAATCTTTAGTATCCCAGGATTGATATCCAGCTCATTTCGATATTTTTTACACTGCTCACAGAATTTAGGGCATATTTCATTATGGGATTTTTTTTTATTTTGAAGTGTACCCTAATTTTGTGAGCATTTTTTTTACAATAGCTTAAGATGTCTGTAGTAAAATGTACACAATGTAGATGGGTGTTTGTGTGTGTATGTGCCTTTATTGTGTGTCGTGGAGGGCATGCCACTGCTAGTTCATGTCACCTTGCATTGTGTAATGGTGAAGACCAGACAAAAATCTGCTCTAAAATGGGCAACACATACCTGCACACACCAACGCATGCAGACGCACACACACACACACACACACACACACACACGCGTGCATGGCTACAGCTGCAGTGGCATTACCATTTCAGAGACTCCACCCTATGATAACCAACAGCTGGTTACACTGATAATGCTAAAGCCTTCTGGCCAAGCAATCAATTCTGCACCTCTACCGTGTGTGTGTGTGTGTGTGTGTGTGTGTGTGTGTGTGTGTGTGTGTGTGTGTGTGTGTGTGTGTGTGTGTGT
>JAUZST010033081.1:0-21292 GCA_034779995.1 Parotocinclus haroldoi | reverse complement strand
CCCCCCAGGCATTTGATCGGTTTGTTGTTGCTTTTTATTCTTCAGACCTGAAATATCACAAATCCAAGCTAGGTTCTCAGTCACTGGTTAGAAATGTAATTGCTATCATGTTTAATTACTTTAATAAATAAATAACTTTTTTAACCTTACTTTTTGTACATTTGCATTATTTAGTAGATGTTCTTGTCCAGCGCGACATACAGGAATGCTTTGTATTTTTTAATATGTGTTACATCAGGCTAAGACAGACGGCGTGCAGCCCAAGAATGCTGTTTAAACCCGAAGCATCCTAGCCTATGCAGATATCTGAGGCTGAGCCAGAGATGAGTTGTTGCTTGTGAACATTTCAGTACCAGAAATGAAATGAGACCAAATAAATAGACTTAAATAGCGAGTTATAATCCACAACATCACAAAAAACTTTTTATTTTATTTCCATTATTTAGCAAACCCCCTTATCCAGACGGACTTACAACTGATACGGTCTTAAAATCCAAGCAGTTGTGGGTTAAGGGTCTTGCTTAAGGACCCAACTGTAGCAGCTTGGCGGAGGTGGGATTTGAACCCAGGACTTTCTGGTCCAGTACCTTAACCGTTAGGCTAGTTTCTTTTGGGACTACTTTCTAGTATGACAAATATAGATGGACCTCATAATCCACATTCTGCAGATCTAACTGAATAAGAGAATTATGACACCATGCAGTGAATGAATTATACAGTGATGATTGGCTGGGTCAACTGTTTTCCAGCATGTAACGTGCAACCAGTACAGTGAAGGCACTTGCACTGCCTAACATAAGTCATGGATTATTGTTTAGCAAAAAAAGTCATTATCTCCACTTTTCCTCGTGTTCATGTTGACTCCATAAATGAAATATTTTATGAGTTCAAGTAGTCATATCTTTTAACGAATACGTTTACCCAGCAACAATTCAAACATCAGTATAAAAAAGGCCAAAGGTGAATTACAGCAACCAAAACTATGAATTAAAATGGAGTAATTCAATTATATATTACTGTGAAATGTATCTCTACTAATCCTAACTTTTTAGCCCGTTTTAGCTAACAGTAGATAATATGCAACATTTAATACTGAATGTTTTATAATGAAATAATGGGTAGAACATCAGATATCATTAGTCTCACTACACTGTAACTACGGGCCAAAGCTGATTTTAGGGTTCATTCATATGCAGGTGCATAGAGTAATACATACCCCGAGAAGGAAATAGTGTTAACCAAGTTGGGTAGAAAGATACTTGCATCTACACCCTCTCGCCTTTTATATGAAAGGAGCAAAAAGGATTTTTGCTCCTTTCATATGAAACCAGATGTTTTAATGGAGGTTGATGCTGAAAGGTGATGAAAGGTCACTGGGAGGAACAATAACGGAACAGAGAAGTAACATCACAGTATGAATACTAAATCAGATATATATGTAAATATGTATAACAATTATAAGTAAGGTACCTTGTCTGGTAGATGAGTTTGATATCTTTCTGGGTGGCTTCATCACTGCTTCTGTAGTTGTTGCAGACCTTACTGGACACTTCCCGACAGATATTGTGAATCAGACAGCCAGAGAGATTTTGAAATATCCTTTTATTTTCGGGAGCAGTATATGTAGATAACTTTTGTAAATATACAATTGCTCACACTACAGTCATTTGATACAATGTATACGTTTCAGTCTGTACAGTATATAGGCTGGAAATGATACATTCTACAGTATATCCACCGCTGCCCCACAGCGAGAAAGTCCTGGGTTCAATCCCAGGATGTAGTGGCCTGGGTCCTTTTTGTGATGAGTCTGCATGTCCTCCCCGTGTTTGCATGGGTTTAATCCGGGTTCTCTGGTTTTACTGAGTATTGATTACTTAATTGATTACTCTAAAATTGGCATTGACTTGTGTGTGTGTATATATACATGTGACTGCTGTCTGTCACGAACGATGAAGAGTCGGAGGCAAACGCGACGTGCGTGACAACCAGGTTTATTGAAACTAAATAAACGGAACTTAAAACAGAACTTAAGATAACAAAACAACAGATGGGCAGGATCAAAGCCTGGAAACGACAATGAAAGATCCTACCTCACCTGTGTCGAAAACAAAATCCAAATCATAATGTGCAACAAAGAAAGCTTCGCACCGCATGAACGCGGGTGTCCTCACTGATCCGGGACAGGTGCGCTCAATCGAGGCACGCCTGCGCAGTCGTCAGGCGTGACACTGTCGAGATGAACTTGTGTTTAGATGTAACTTCATGTGTGTCGCTTACATGGCCACTGACGCCGATAGCGACGTTAAAGAAGCCAACTAAACAAACAAACATCTACAGCATATCTGTGATGTCACAATGGTGTGATGTGCTGTGTATATATTTTAAAAGTGTATATGTATAGGGGATTTTTGGTATTACAGTAACTAAAAGGTAGCTAAGAAAAATGTTTTGACTGATAACTCTCTGAAGCCAGTACCACTGAGTGTTTACATTCAACCAAAATGGACGTATCGGCACCTTACTGCACACACTATTTGCACCATACTCCCCAAACTACCAGTGGGGTATCTGCACTGCTCCGCTTCCTGTATTTCTTGTTTATTGTTCTGTATATTGTTTAATGTTCCTGTATTTATTGTTCTGTACTGCACATGCTACTACACACCTGCACTTTGTTGTATAGTGTATTGTTCTATGTAGCACCTTGGTCTTGGAGGAACGTTGTTTCGCGTTGACTTTTCAACAGTTGAAGAAATCAAAGGGAACGGATATCCCATATTAAGTTATTTTATCACTTTGTTATATTCTTGCCAATTTCCAGAGTAGCTATTTGCTGGTGAGATTATTTAATGCTTAATATTTTGCAATGTTCGGTTTGGTCATTTGTTTTACCCAGGAGTGTACATATTGTGTTATAATGCTCTCTATTAGAATGACAATTCAGTCACTAGCTGAACACCGCCTCCACTTGTATCAGCATTGTTTTGGAATGAGAACATACACTGCTCACAAATATTAGAGGATATTTCAAAATGAATATGAAGCAACTAAAATAAGCATTTTATTTTATACAGGATAATCAAAAAAGAAAATTAAGTCAAAGAAAGTTGTTAGATTATGCAAATAAGAGGCAAACTCAATTATCATGATTGAGTGACAAGTTATATATTCATGCCACACACAGACTGTTCAGTAGGTGTATGGTCAACCATCAGCCAAAACATACTGACGGTGATGGGGCATGGACAGGATCAGATCTTCCAGCAGTTCTTATGGGATCGTCTTCATATTCATTTTGAAATTTCCCCTTATTTTTGGTTATGCTTTGCATATCACTTCAGTTACACTGATCAACTAAAAATGAGCTTTTCTTGACTTTGTTTGCAAGAATAACTGTTATTGTCACTGTCATGTTCTCCAAATAATATTTGGGCTCATGTGCATAATGTCATGTTGGACTTTGCTATTGGAATCAGGAAATGTTTGTATGCCAGTGGTTTGTGACAGCATTAGGACTCAACAGATATATTTTAACATGACAACATTCTTGTGACCGAACCCCCCCCCACACACACACCCACCCACACACACACCCACCCACACACACACACACAGAAACGGCAACCATAATTATTCTCACTTCCATAAGTGTTCTGTGTGAGTCACATTTCTTTTCATTATGTCAGAGTTGAAGCAGGAGTTGGTTACAATGAGTTTCTGTCGCATGATCATTTGTTTTACTCTCTTGCATTATAAAGCACTGAGAGATTTTCCTGCTAACCGTGAAATTGACTATTATAGATTACAATTGCTGATCATCTCTTAAGAGTTCAATCTAAATGATTTAAAAAATAGCAAGGAAATTTGCATGAAGAAACAATAGAGACGGTGCTTAATTGGGTGTGAGTAGTAAAGCAGATGTTTGAAGTTCTTGTGTAATCTCCATTACAATGTTTTTTTTTCCCCCACAAGCTTGGTAGGAGATACAGTGTTGGAGAAATGACTTAAACAGTCCATTACAAAGGGATTACAATGCACATTAACCTCCTGGTTTCCCATTAATAATTAATTTACTTTTAAATTAATTAAATTAATTAATCTAAACCCCATGGTAACTAACTAACTGTAACTAGTAAATATAAGCCTAAGAGCCAGGTATAAGCATAACAGGCGCTTGGGTGGTAGTATCGCTGCCTCGCAGCAAGAAGGTCCTGGGTTCCATCCCCAAGTGGATCAACCTGAGTACAAACCATTCTGTGAGTCTGCATGTCCTTCTTCTGTCTGCGTGTGTTTACTGCAGGTACTCCTGTTCCCTCCCACAGTTCAAAGACATGCGTGTTAAGTTAAACAATTGCGCGAAATTGGCATTGAATTGAGTGTATACAAGTGACTAGTCTTGAGATAACCTTGTGTTTATCGCTGAAATGGCCACTAATGCTGATGGTGACGTTAAATAAAGCAAACAAAGTGTGCAGGAAGTGTTTAATTTGCTTTAAATAAGATGTGTGGTAAATGCTGTAAATGTACAGTTGTTACAACCTTGTTAAGGGTGTTGCTGATTCAAGGACCTGGCAGTGACAGCTTGGTTGAGGTGGGATTTAAACCCTGGACCTTCTGGTCCATAGTTCAGCACCTTAAGAGCCACCATAGTCCCACTGTTTGACAATGTATTAAATATTTTTCTTACTTCAATAACTTGAATACTTTTAATTATAGCAGCAATAGTAATAGTATAAGCAATAACAATGTTATTAGTAGTATTGCCACTATAAGCTGTTATTAATTTTGGTTGGGGCACTTTGTTACTCTACTAGTAGTGTTGTTGGTAGTGATGGTACTTTTCAGTTTGCTCCGTTTTGTAGTACAGTCAAATCCGGTTAATTGGACCACTGGTTAATGGGACCAGTCACTTATTCTGACCAAATCCCAAAGAACCAAATCAAATCCTATTATATACATGTAATTTATATAATAATATTTGGACCAAAATTCCACTTAATCGGACCAAAGAACGTGAGAAGCGAATAAAAAAAAGAAACCACAAGTCGCCACCTAGCGGATACAAAGCAAGATATGGGATATGGGAGCAAGATATGGGAGGATTTTTGGGATCCCTGGGAGAATTTATGCTTTTATCAAAGGTCAGGAAATCCGAAAAGTTGCGATGACAAGAGCAAAACCAGCGGGAGGTGACCACGCCCACCACTTTCTAGATTTTGTTCAAGTGCAGTCCATGAAGAGAAGGCGTCAGATCACACTGGATAAGTTCTTCAAACGTTGACTGAGATTTAGAATTTTTTTTTTTTTTACAGTATTATACTTCGTATGCTGAGTATCTATACATTGTTCTGTAGATCGATTCGAAAAACTTATTTGCAAATTTATTTTTTAATGAACAAAGTCAGGAACAGTAGTTCTTGTTTGTACGTTCATTATACGTGTATATCGCACAGTAAAGGTTTAATATGTTTAATTCAATTTAATATGTTACATAAATTATAGCACGTCCCGTCTTGTAACATAGAGTATGTTCGTTTAATTGGACCAGCCGGTTATTAGGACCAAAATGATCACGTCTCGATTAACCGGACTTGACTGTATTTGCCTAGACTGCATTTGTTTAGCAGATTTATAGCATACATAATTAGCCTGATTCCTGCCCTGATCTGAGTTCCAGTGAAACCCTGCTTCATTTATGTTTAGTCATTTAGCAGATGCCCTTATCCAATGATACAACCTTAATATCCAAGCAGGCTAAAGGTAAGTCAAGTCCAATGCATTTCTGTAGGGCTTTTTACAGTGGAGCATTGTCTCAAAGCAGCTTTACAATATTATATTAGCATAAAAGGCCAATCCCAAATTGAGCACGCCTAGGGTGACAATGGCAAGATACATCTCCCAAAATGTTGAAGGAAGAAACCTTGGGTGGACCAATACTCAAAAATGATGGCTTTAGGGTCTTTGGCAGTGGTGGGATTTGAACCTTGGACCTTCTGGTCTACAGTCCAGTACTTTAACCACTACAGTTCAGTTTTGGTGATACATTCATCCAAGAGCTCGTCATTCCATACCTTTATAGATGATACTAACTATACAGCCTGAGTGATTCTGATTTGAGACATTATTTATTTCTAAAGTGTAAACCATGAAAAACGGTATCTTTTCTTGCAAAAACCTGCAATATCCTGCAATTAAAATGAATCAGATAGACAGATAACTTTATTAATCCCAGGCAGGAATTCAAGGAACACCAAATAATTATGAATGACTGTACATTTATGTCCTTGAGCAGATGCCCTTATTCAGAGCACCATATGATTAATACATTCTTACAATCCAAGCAATTTTGGATTCAGAGCCTTGCTCAGCAGAGGACCTGGACCTTCTTGTCCACAGTCCAGTACCTTGACCACTAGGCCACCGCAGTCTCTCTCTGCCACTCTGTATGATCCACTTGTATTTATTTTAAAAAAAAACGTTCCAAATGATGCACATTTTCTTGTATAAGCTTTTAAACAAACAAAAAAAAAACATTGGTCTCCTGCAAAATAAATAACATGCAACAGAGGTTTAACATTGTAAACCAAATGCTCTGTTACATCTTCATCATATCATAAATAACCAAGTGGAAACGTTTTTATTTCCGAATAATATATTTTCTAATATTAAAAAGTAACCAAGGACCAAGAAGGATTCCAGTTTCCTTCCGCTCACACAATCAATTCTGTCATGATGGATGACTGAAAACCTACACAGACATGTAAATACAAACGCCACCTGCTGGAGATATACTCCCAGTGCCATTCCAAATAAGGGAAAAGTCCATCCAAGATGTAACCATTCTGCTGTTGTGGCCCCTTAATGGGAGTGGCTGAAAGAAGATTTTTGAGGTTTGGTAACAATGCAGTTCAGTATCTACCAATAAGCAAGCTCCTTTATCTGAACTCCAGCTTTATTAGCATGTCAATTAGAGTTAATCCAAAGAGAACTCTGGAGGCACAATGGTTGAGTACCTGGACTACTGATTAGAAGGTCGAGGGTTCAAGTCCTGGCTATGTCGGCCGTGCAAGGTCCTCAACCCATGACCATACACTGCTCACAAAAATATATTTACTTCAATCAGGATGTACGCCCTTATTCAGATCAACCTACAACTCCTGTAATCTTACACTGAGGAATAACTATACTGCTCACAAAAACAATGTTTTAATCATTTTACAATCCTGATTCACACGTGAAGTGCTCAGTACTAACAGTGCATGTATGTCAACAAAACCTTTACTGCATATTGATAAATAAAAAGCTACGCTAGATTTGACGTCACTAATTTGTCCACAGTGAGTGGATTTTTATTGTTTCTCGTCACAACGGGCCGACCAATAAACGCTGGGTCTGCGCCCTCTTGTATTGTAGTAGATTCCTATTGGATGTCAAACCCGGGGCTCGACGAATAGGAAGAGAGCAATGTGAGGAGCAGCCAATAGCAGAGCAGCACTGGATTGCAGCTGGCTTTAGCCTAGTGACAGAGGGAGTTAAAGGAGGGAGTGCAATCTGAAGTACTGGCTCTGAAGAAACAACACGTTATTCTTTTAGCACTGAGTTGACATGTATTTGGTTTGAGTAGACGGATAACTGCATTTTTTGGTAATATAATCTTTATTCATCTCATCTGTAGCACTGTAGTCGTCAACAACAGTTTCCCTGTGCTACGAAACGCGTTACAACTCATAGTCCTTATAGTGGTCATTGCTGGATGAGTAGTTTAGGCCCTGCACTAATAATCAGAAGGATGTGAGTTCCAGTTGTTGGGTCCTTAAAAGACCGTGACCTTGATGTTTTTCTTGGATGGGAATCTCAGTCCATGTCAGGACTCTGTATTATTAAAATCATATGCTAGAGAAATACAAAATTCTACTTACTTGTGCGTTACCCAAGGGGAAGGGCCTCACTTGTATACATTCAGATCTAGGTTTACATTCCAACCAAAAAGGAGCCCCACCTAAGGGTAGCTCGACTAAAATGAAATAATTAGATCTACTAGATCTATCAGCTCCATCTACTGCACGTATTTTTGTAGTCATATGTTACCGGGATCACGTAACCGGATAATCTAGTGTGTGCCCCCCCCAGTAAAAAAGAAGGGCTGCACATTTAGAGTACAGTGAGGATTTGTGATCCATATGTCACCCATGATGTGTCTTTTCAATAAAAAAATATCGAACAATTCTCAGCAAATGGAAACTTGCTGTAATGACTGGTATGTTGCATAAGTGGTTAGGTTGAGAAATGCAGGGGAATTCCTTTAAAACAAATATTTCACTCGCTCTCCGTACCTGCTTAATCCAAACCAGGGTCATGGAGATGGCGGGGCCTAGTCAGCAACACAACTTTTTGGGGCGGAAACCAGAGGCAGCTCACACCAGCATGGGGAGAACATGCAAAGTCCACACAGCCAGCTGCTGGGCTGGGGTTCAGATCTCATGAACTGTTTTGCAACAGTGTTCACCACTGTGCCACCCTGTCAGAAACATAAAGACAACATACACTGCTCACAAACATTTGGAAATATTTCATTAAGGGCTATTGAAGTATCCATTCATTGTGTAAGCATATTATATGTGATTGTTGTGTTCGTTTTTAAACACTACATAGGCTACAGTATCTGTATTTATGCTACCGCAGTTATTGAGCTGACAGAAAGGTGAGGCGATAGTTTATATGAATAAATAGATCATATGTTTCCCGTGTTTCTGCCCAAGATGGGTTTATTTACTAAGGAAACCTGAGGAACACCTCCACCTCCACCTCCACCACCACCCCCACCCCCACCTCCACCTCCACCCGCTCTGCTATGCTGTCAAACCGGTATGTAGGTTTGCTTTCTTTGCTAATCTGTAAACGGCAGGTGAATGGCGATGCAAAGTGATTTATCATTCCGGCTTTAACGGACGGATAAAGTGAGTAATTGATGTTAGTTCACTAAATCAAGTACGACACGGATTCCAGTATAAATCTGTCTTCGGAGACCCCAAGCTTATTTGCAGAAGATTGTATTTTCTTCCATTAAAGTTTGGTTTCGGTGGAACTTCGCTTCCAGGTAAATGGCGTTCATCCTCATTTGCTTACTCGAGACTTCCTCCTCTTTTTTTACTCACGCTGTTTGTATTCATCTCATTAATGAATTAAGCATTAAGCAGCATAACAAGTCCATGTTTATTAAAAGTGCAATTAATAAACCACAATGCTTAATTTGAATTTCATCCGATTATGTGGGCTATAATCAGGTTACATTTCGTTTTAGCCCAAACCATCGACGCAGTCTCTCAGGGCAGTTCGATATCATGTTAATATCACAATCTATTATCATCTTACAGTTTCTAATAATGCATGTGGTTCTTATGTTTGTATAGTAGTAACGTTACGTAACTATTCAGTTGTCAAAATGTGTATTGGGGTCCTAAGATTTTTGCGCAGTACAGTCGTGGCTGGTTTACGATCCTTCTTCTTTAAGGCTTGTGCAATTGATTGAAAAGTAATTCCAACTTATCTGACCACTAATGCAAATTGCCACCATAAGAAAACTGATGCAGAAAACTGGTGCCATTCTCAAAACTTTTGGCCACGACTGAACTGTTTTAATACAGATTCAAGCCACTGTTAGAGGCATTGTAGTGCCAGCAGGAGTCGCTGTTCCCGTTGATGTTTTGGGTGTTTGGGAAACCTTGATATAATAAATATCTGATATAAAAATGACTTAAAACGGAGGCCAAATTTCTTAAGTTATCCTTTAAGTTAGAGATCCAATTAAATGTGTTTGCATAATAAACCAGGGAAAGACTATAAAATAACTGCACACCTCAACATGTCCACATCCATTATTTAAGGCATTATTTAGTGCCATATTTAAGGCATTTCAAACAATTAGAGCTGTAACGAACCTTTTTGGAACAGGACGTGAGTTGCCCTGACACACAGTGAGCACGCTCCAAAAACGTGTTTTAGGTGGATTGGCTGGTCTAAATTGCCCCAGGGTTTGAGTGATTCCCATGTTCTGTACTGTCACGCTGATCAGGGTGTGTTCCTGAGATAGACTCTGATCCTACCTTGACCCTCACCGTGATAAAGACCTTACTGAAAATGAGTGACTATTCAGACCAATTCTGATTGTTATTTTTATTTTATTTTCTCCTGATAATGATCTAAGCTTCCTTCATTGATCAGATGGGACACAATGCACCATTTATTTTTGTTTTACCCCATTATTCATTCATCTGAGCTTCATCAGAGACTAAATCTGCACTCGCAGAAGTCGATGTCACCCATTTGCATGGCGACTCTGATTGCTCGTTTATGCTTATGCCTCAAGAAGACGTTTATCGTTTTACAGCTGGCCTCCTGTCATAGTTTGCCCATTTCACCAATTAACCGCCCCTTAATGTTGGACTCAAGTTAAGAGGAACCATTTACGTTTAGGTCTTTATGTTTTTGAGTCATGGTCGGTTACATTTGCTGTTAAGATGCTGTTATTAGGGAGGAAGTAACTTGAAAATAGCCGTTATTTGGACCATTAAACACTCTTTCTAAACCTGTCCGGCCATTTATCATGAGGATTTCTTTATTTATATACAGTGCTTGTTTGTTCCTCCTAGGCAGTGGACTCCCCCTGGTGACAGTCATTAGAAGTTTATTAATGACAATAAATTTATACTTGCATTCAGTGGCCATTTTATAGTGGTAGGTTTACTTATCATGTAGGGGCACTTATAAGTGTACGCTTACTCACCTTTAAGTACAGTTTGGACCTTGACCCCAAAGTACCATCGCTGCAAATGATGGACACTAATCCACAACACTGATGTTGCACAGTCAATTCTTAGTTAAAGCATTTCAGAGAATAATGTAGGGCAGAAAAGCATGGTCTTAAAATCATGGCTCGGTGATTAGGGCTCCATGCCACATTTGGGTCCATAAGAAGCTGATATCCTTCAACTACTAAGCTCAATTGTAAATGGCTATGAATAAGGCTTCTTCTATTTATGGAAACGTGACTGCCATAGGACCATCACTGACCACATATTTGGGTGGTGGACCATTTCCTGTGTATTGAAATGAATTAAGCGACCCTAATGTATTTAAGCGACCTTGAGATTGTGAAAGGCGCTATATAAGTGTAACCTATTATTATTATTATTATTATTATTATTATTATTATTATTATGTATGAATCACCTGTAGTTCGAGAATGACAAAAAAAAAACAACCATCTACCACAGTTAGCAGACTCCCTTATCCAGACAGCATCATCCTACGTTCAGAATCTGCCTCTGCCAGCAGGTGTACCAGAACCACACACAATACCATGTCAGTATCACCACCCATGTAGCATCTGCTCAGTGCTGGGTCTATGGATTTCCGAATGTTGCATTTCAGCGGACGGACTATAACTGCCTAAAGGCAGGAGTACCGAACAGTTTGGTGGCTGTCCTAAAATCATTTCTTTATCGGGTTACGTAGGTGTTTTTTTAATCCTGTCTTTAGAAGTTCTGACCTCCTAATCTGTATGTACATGCCACCTAAAAACATTGATGCTGTGTTCTGGACAGGTGCAATGTCCAGATTTGCAGAAATATGCTTTGGTGTGCTGTGTCTTCTGCACCTGACTTGGGCACGTTGGATCCACAATGGCAATAACGGTAAATAAAATAGTAATCTAGATTTCATATTAAGATAAGAATTGATTTAGGCTCATCCAGATGACGGGTCAATCCTGAGTGAATCACATCTAGGCTGTGCCTCTGCGCTATTGTCTAGTTTTCCTCAATGACAGATCCAGTGCAGATTCGTTCCTTTCCCGTTCGCTGCTGTATAACAGCTGGGATTTTGAAGCGATTGTTCCTGATGACCTGAAGAGAGAATGCTACGAGGAGATCTGTTCCTACGAAGAGGCCAGAGAGGTTTTTGAGGACAATGCAAAGACGGTAGGATATGATATAGGAATTGTAAGCTAAGCTAATGTTTGTGGATTGGTACTGCGGAGCGCTGAAGGGCAATGCAGGTTGGGAAACGTAGTAGAGTGATGTAACTACGTTTATTCATATGAGGAGGGGAAAGGAGGTATGTGTATGTTTTTATGTGGCTTGGGGGGGGTGGTTGTATGGGTAAACAAGAAAATCAAGTTCTCTGTGTAACAGCAGGTAAACAATGGTTTTTAAAACTATCCAGCAATTTTGGAGTAGAGTGTGCAAAGTTTGTTTATACACTGATACAAATAAGGATGCCTGAGGTGTGTGGACTCACTTTGTGGTTTGATCACAGGCTGCTTTTTGGGAGACATACAGAGACAATATGGGTAAGTCCTTAGTTTCTGTCTTCGCAATCTTTTTAAGACCAGCGTTTTCCAGTCCTACTGCGTATTTTAGCACGATTTCAGCTTTAGGCACTAAGAGCACTAAACAATATGACATCATGGGGTCTCCAGATGATATTTAGCACAGCGATCAGAAGTAGTGAAAGAATTGAACCCCAAGTTTCATTTGTGCTTCTGTTCAGAGTGGCTCATGTTTCGGACTGAGAAGTGGAAAAATCTTAGTGTGCTTTCCTGCTTTAAGACAGGTGACTACTTGAAAACAGGAACTTTTATGGGTGTGTTGGATCTCACAACATGCAATATGGGAGCTCCAGAATGAGGAATGGGAAACACTGTTCCAAATGTGAATGACTCATAACGCTCTATGACACATCCTTTTTAGTTTTAGGGTGTGCTAAGGAGTTAACGATAACTTTAGCCTAATCTTTGTCCACTGGGACTGTAGAGTTGGACTGATTTCCACAAATAATCTTTCTCTGTACTGAGTAGAAAACACCAGTTTATTGTAAATTAGTGCAGTAGTTCTAGAATGGCTTTAGTTCAAAATCATAATCTTTACTAAATAATTACACAGTCTGTGGCTACTGTGAATTTCAGCAATTATCAGTAATATTCAGATATTTATTAACCAGGCTAACAAATCCAGCTGTTGACAGCTTGCATGCTTGACAGCTTACATGCAGTTAATAATCCAACCATAGTTGAATTTCTGAAGTTCTCTGGTTATTCGTGCGGTCAAATAAAAGGCATACTTCTATCTAAAAATCAGATTAAGTAATCCAATAAATTGAGCTGGATTTCTCGATGCTATTTACCCGACTGTATGTTATAAACTCTCTGATTACATGTATATCCTATGAATTCAGTTTTCTCAGTCTGTGCCTGATCGCAAACGTAACACGCGAGTATATCCCGGTTGCCAAGCTCAGCTTTCATTCTTAGACGCTTTACTACCTTTGAGATTGTTAACATAGACTCGGTTGTTTTTTTTTTAACTCGATAAATTGAATGTAAAACATAGTTATCGAACACTTTGTGGAGACTCAGATGCAGTATATGCTTGATTATTTAATTTTAAAGAAATGTGAAATTATGGGCTGGATGCAAAGTGGAAATCAGATTATTCAAGTGCATGAACACGAACTAAAAAGAATTAATGACAAAATCGGATTATTAAGTGCATGTGAGCGCTCGCGGAATGTTCAGATATTTGCAAACAAGTTGCTGTAGTCGGGGAAATGTGTAGTGCATGCTTTACGATCTCAACCTTCAGTACATGATTCAGTTACATTGCTCACAAAAATTAGTGGATATCACAGGAGGGGATATTTTATTTTGAAATATCCGATAATTTTTGTGAGCAGTGTATACTCAGGATTTCATAAGTTATCTAATATAAAGAGGAACGTTTTAGGATAAAACACATTGTTTCGGGTTCTTTTTGTGCTGCGACCATTTTAAGTGGGATTCCATTTTTAATACTTAATGATGAAATAGTGCTTCTTGTTATTGTTCTAGACTGTTGTTCTAGTTGGTGCCACTTGTGCTTTTACTAGCTTAAATGGTCTGAAATCAATCAAATATTTAATTGTTCAGCGCAAACACCAAAGTTGGACGTGGCTGGTCTGGTTGCTGGGCTAGTAGCGGCTGTGGTGATAATCCTCATAGCCGTCGTGCTCAGCTGTTACTGTTATAAGAACAAGGGGAAAACTACGAGGCGAATGGGCAGGTGAGTGTAAGGGATCTTTGGTAATGGCCTTCGTTATGTGTATCTCTGCTTCACCTTCCTCTCTGATGCTGCTTTTCACCAACAGTGTTCCAGTGCAGATGTCTAACGATGGGAATTTGGCACCAGAGGCGGTACCTTTGGCTAATGTGCCTGCACCAGGATTGCCAAGCTACAATGAAGCCCTGAACCAGAGCGGCCAGTACGATTCAGCTCCACCGCCGTACACAGGGTAACCGATTTTTAGGACAATCTGCAAGATGGTTTCAGGGTGGGGTGACATGACGATATGAAATTACCATTCTACAAGTTTGCCACATTTCAAAAGCTTTAGGGGAGACCATGAGACCATAAAATGATTATGAAGGAAGAATATCTGACTTTTTGAATTTCCCCCCGGTCAAGGGGTACACAGCATGATACTCTCCTGCAGCCCTGCATGAGGAAGTCGGCAGTGCGTGACATGACGGGAGTGATGGGAATGTAGTGAGAAAAAAGCCATATCGTAACAATAGTTGTCTTTTTATTGTTCATTTACAACACAGTTTTCATAGATAACATGAGAAATACTTTATTATATATAAAGGTAAGGTAGGGTGAGGAAAGGTGTCCCCAAAATAAATATGGAACTACGTGCATCACATGCACCAGTTACTGCTGGGGCTGCGTCCGATCCCAATTGCTGGCACATGTCTTCCTCTCACCTGTGCCACAATTCCTTAATCACATGCTCTGCTATTTAGACTGTATGTTGGGGTGAAGCATGACATTTAAATACATGTAGTATCTTTAACTGAAAGTGCGAGGATGACAATAAGCAAAAGGCATTTTGTGAGGGTGCTTTTGAAAGTGCTCTCACATGCAGCTTCCCTGTCCTCGTGTCAGTCTTCTTGTTCAGTGATCGTGAAAGTCTTTCTGTGCTTTTTTTTTTTGTTCGGGCCGTCTTTGTGCTCTCCATTAAAAGCCCGCTTTTGGGACGCTGTCGGATGCACTTTGTTCCTTTGTTCTAATTCTGCGTTCATCTCCATCCTCAGGCCCAGCCTGATCAGCATTCACCTTTTTTGGGTCAAGTGTGCGTATTATTTCACTTTTGGCAGACGGTGGACAAACCTTCAGTATGTCCCTACTGTTCATACAATCACCGGCCAATTTATTAGGGACACCTCCTTGTTTCAATTTTTACTACCACTTAGCATACAGAAATACTTTATAGTTAAAGTGTATAGTAAAGAATAATAAAAAGTGTACCAACAACAAGTGTAGAGAAACGGACAGACTACAGACTGTAATTGTAGAAGTGGAAATGATCAAATGGACTTTATATGTAGAAACGAGGAATGTACTAAAAATGTGGAGGGATTAAAGAAGCAGTGGATACCTCTTAAAATACAGAACATGCCCAATCAGGAAACATATGACAAAATTGAGAAGACTTGATGGTCACCCCAAACTGAAACAAGCCTCTATTGAGCGAACACATGAGTTAGCAAAACTATGATTTCTCTTTTTGTTTTTTTTTAGAGAGACTCCAGCTCCAGCTGAAGAAACACAGACTTCGGAGTGAGAGTCTACAAATTTTCATAATTAGTTCTAGACTAGCAGGACATAGGGAACTTGTTAAGTAGTGACAGGGTTACTGTACATGTTGTTTTCTCGTCACAGTGCTAAATGGAGAATAATGGCAAACATGGATTATTTATTTTCTAAACTATCAGCACAGAACTTTGCTTTTATATAAGATTTTACATTTTGCTATATGAATGTTGGCTATTGCTAAATACTGTGTGAATAAGCTTGATTCGTTTTTTTTAATAAATCTTTTTTAGCTTATTGCGTTGTACTTTTGAGTCAGTGCCACTAATGTGACTTTTCTAATTGTTAAAAAAACGAACACGAAGATCCAGCTCTCCTCTCAATGACAACTACGTTGCTCACAAAAATTCGGAGATATTTCCTAATTTTTGTGGGCAGTATAATTGACTGACCTGACTAGGACACAAACCAGGGTTCACCGCTGCGGTGGGCTGGGAAATTGGTACTGCACCACCAGACCACCCTATGAAGGGCTTACTAATACTAACTGACTCAGGAACAGGAACTGAAAAAGCCCAATCAGAGCCTAATACAATAAATACTCAGTTCTGATTGGATGACAAATATTATACCAGGAAGCCAAATTTATTTCTTTATTCCTTTATTTTTATTTATTATAGCACTTTTTAACAATGGAGCAGCTTTACAATCTTATATAATCTTAAAAGGCCAATCCCAAACTGAGCAAGCCTATGGCAGCAGTGGAAAGGAAAAACTCCCTGAATGAAGAAGGAAGAAACCTTGGGAGGACCAAGAATCAAAAAGGGACTTACCTTTAAGTTAAAGTTTGTATTAATAGTAAAATTAAGTTATTTGATAATAATAACAATTAAATTAAATTATGTAAAGATTTGGGATATTGAGGCTGAATCAGTGCCAGAACGGATGTGTTGGTTATATGGTGGTTAAACGTTTAATACTTAATTTATTTTAATATTTGATGATTATTTAAATCAGTTTTATTTCATTTTGAGAGTAAAACTTTGGTTAATTGGATGCGAAAGAGTTACAATCAAGAAAGGGCCATACAAAAACAAAGGTTAAAATAATTGATAAGTAACAAATACTAAACTATTAACCAGCAAACATTAAATGATCATCTTTAAATCTGGAAAAACATGAAAAGCAAACTGAAGCTACAAATACACATCTGATATGTACCCATAGCAACCACTGTATGAAAGCCTGAGAAGGGGGACTAGAAAATTACCTGCAAATAATAAAATAGGCTTGTAGCTTCTTATTATTCAGTAGGTCCATTTTAATCTCAAGTTGCTATGATATGAGCACAATGACTGTCACTGACCCGTCCTGTTATAAAGAAATAACAATGTCTTAATCCTAATAACCTTAGAACAGAACATTTTGTTGGAAATTACACTTTCATAACTAAGAGTAAGATTTTAAAAGATGCTAAAAATGCAATCACATCAGTTCTAACTAGGAAGGAAATATAAACAATTGGGTGCCCGTTTATGGCGGCGTTTCATAATATTATTTTATCTTATTTTTACTATAAGTTGCAAGAACAATTTGTGGATGGAACACAGGCTCTCATTAACTTTTTATATTAAAAATTACATATTGATTCACCATATGGTGAGCAGAAACATCTTTTTAAAGACAGAAAGCTTCGACTCTTTCATTCTGTTGTCCAACAGAGTTCAACATGTCCCTCTAAATCTGATCACGCTTGTGGTGCAGTGAATAAAGTACAGTGATATTTCTGTATTCATTCGTTAATGCTTCATTTAGTGCTGAAAAACACGAGCACTAAGATAATTTTTCCTGTTTTTTTAGCATTATAAAGAAAATGTAATGAATCCGTTCCAGATGCCCAGAGCTGGACTGTACATTCAAACACTCAAACACAATATAATATGAACAATAATCAGTTTAGTGAGATCAGACATATCAATACCAATTTCATTTAGCTATTATCTCAAATTGTAATTTCTAATTTTAATTTTAACATTTTCATTTTGGTTGCCTGTTTTTACTAACGTCATTAGGACCCATAGTGACTTATTTGCATTCGAAATTATATGTTAAAAAAACACAAAACAGTGGAATTTAGTATAGATCTGCACCAAGAGGTTATTGTGAGTCTGATACATACATACGTTTTGTCTCGACGCAGATTAAGCAAAGGCCAAACAAATGACGAGTGCCGAGACAAGTTTTTCTTGGCAAAATGTGTCCAGAACAGAATTCATTCGAGTTGTGAGGCAGTTGAGTGGTCGGGTGTGGCTGTATTAGAAAACTATTGGAAAAGGCCCTTAAGTCACCATTATTTGGATTGAAGTCTCTAAGTATAAAGGAGGACCTGGAAACTGTTGCATTCTTGTTAGGTTGTGCACACGCACAGATTGAAACTAATTGCAATCATTGTATGGGTATATATGCTTGGGGAAATCGGAATACTGATTTAAAATCAAGCTCTTTTTATTGGATTTTATAAACCTCATTTCTTGATTAATTAATTGTTTACACGACCACCTGAATAGTCAGATTACTGCAGATATCTGACTGTAATTTCTTTATTAAGTGCATGGAAACCAGTGTTGTACCAGTGAAGACTCTTGAAGGGTTCCTAACCCTGCTGAGAATAGGATTTTTCCTGCTACTATGGACAGAGGCAGGTCGCCTAATTAGTAAATGTGTTCAAATCTAGTAAATAAACTTGCATACAGTTAGCTTGACCTGGCAACACAGGTTGAGCTGAAAAATGATTTGCTGTGGTAAAAACCATCGCTTATCCAGTACGAAGCGTTCATGCTGTAACGTGCCTCCGCAGTTGGAAGTTCAATCCAATTCAGCCAGACCTACGTCTGCTGGATATTTCTCCATCTTTGTGCTCGACAGTCAGCTCGTCTCGATGATGCAGCACTGCTTCACTTTGCAGCCGCACACCTCCTTTCATTTACGACACCCCCTCCCTCCCTCCTCAGTCACCCCAACCCCCCTGAAAACAGCAAGGATAGTGATTAGACCAAAGTTGTCGCCCCTGAAACCTTGAACTTGCATGTGACTTGACCAGATGTCCATAAAAGACCTTTTGTTACTTCATTACGTTCCAAACCCCCCATTGAAAACCTGTGCGGTGAGTTGAAGAGGAGAGTCTAAAAGAGAGACGCTTGAAGGATCTGGACAGATCCTGCATTGAAGAGAGTCTCCGTTTGCTTGCTCTGTATCTCATCAAGCATTATGGAAGAAGACTCTCTGCAGTTGTGATGGCAAAGCGAGCTTGCACAAGATATAATAACGGACATGTGGTTTTGTTCAAAACGGTTGCCTTTATTTTCTAGGATTCATTTGATCCAACCAAAGATTAGACCGCGCTCACATTTTCGCCGTAAGATTGAGCCGTTTAATCGCAGACATTGTATAACCACGTTTCATCCATCTTTTCCAACCAAGGGTGCAAACATTTCTACATCAAACCTTCTACAGGCAAAATGTATCGTAATATATTTTGCTCGGTATGTTCACCGTATTTTCTATTAGTGGGTGTTACAGTGTACAAGTGGCACTCCAACCTCGTTCTGTTCTCAGCCGCGCCTCGCAGTAGCACGAGACTCGCTGACACACTACGTGTGTGTGTGTGAGTGAGTGAGAGTGAGAGGGAAAGAAAGAAAGCAGAGAGAGTAGAGAAAGGGGGAGCATGTGGATGTGTCTGTATGTGTGTGTCTGTATGTGTGTGTGTGTGTGTGTGTGTGTGTGTGTGTGTGTGTGTGTGTGTGGTAGCCAGCTATTCAGCCAAGCCAGGCAGTCTGCTCTCAAAAAATGGCGTCTTGTAAAGCCAAATCTTTGAAAATGCCTATTTTTAAACCTTGCAACCAAAATCCTAACACACATAGATGCAGGATTGTGAAGCTGTGACGCTTTTCAAAAATCGATTCAGAAATCAATCGCAAAGCAAACGCGTCTTGACGTTTTTGGGGTCCACCAGAGCCTTGAGCCGCGTGCACGTTTAAAGGACCCTATTGTTGTCCTGCACTGAATGATGTGCGGCTGCAGTAAATCAAGAGACTGCGAGAGGGAAGGCAAGGGAAGAAAAGGACGACTGAATTGCAGAACATAGTAATGCATAACGAGCGTGGCAATCAGAAGCAGACTGCAAGGCGATTGCTCAAACATCAGCCTCCTCACTCACTCTTTCTCTGTCCACAAGGACAATAGGCAGTGAAATATATAAAGGGGAGGGAGGAAGAAACCGGATTTTTGTGGTGGTGCTGGTTGGTATGACCCCCTCCTCCTCCTACTCCCCTGCTCTGTATCCTCCATCTACCCCTCCCTCCCTCTCTCCCTCCCTCCAGTCCTCCCCCCCTTCCATTCTTGAGGACTTGCATGTGAAACGGGAGAGATAAACAGACTCGTGCAGCAGGAGAGCGCAGGAGGCAAAAAAGAGAGAGGGACACGGGGGAGAGGAGAGAGAGAGATAGTGCATTAGAATTTAGGAAATAACCTCCCTCCCCTCTACCCTTCCCCTCCTCTCCCACCCACCTCTTGTCTACCTCTCCATCTTCATCCCTTCTTCTTTTCTTTTTTCCCCCCTTTCCTTTCTTCCTTTTAATGGATAGAAATTATCCTGGCGCAGGATTCGGAGAGCTGGGAGCCGGGACGGGATGGAGTTACGAGAGGTCGGCGAAGGCGAGGTAAGCCCACACATGCACGCACACACGCACGCACTCACTCACGCACGCGTGCACTCGCATATACTCGTCAGGGTGGCGAATATGTCCATGCATCGCTCGTGTCCGGGTGCTGTAAGGTTTCTCCAGGTATTGTCATTTAGAATGAGAGGTGAGGAATTGAGAGGAGGAAGAGCAGGAGCAAGAGCAGCAGGAGGAGGAGGAGGGTTGCTCCGAAAAATGCCAGGAATGTGATTGAGAGGGAATGTGAGTTACGGAAGGTAGACTGAGTCTCAGACAGACAGAGGAAAAGACGAAAAAAAGAAAGAGGGGGGACGATAGAAACCAGAAGGGGGGATGGGGCTGTGGAGAGATGTTGCTTTCGGCTGGTCTCCTAGCCTCAAAAATTGCCTCAGAAAAATCAAATTGTAACCTGGCTATTGCAGGCCCGTGTGCAAGGCTGAGCTCTGAGTGTGGGGAGTCTAATTGATGGTGTGTGTTGACAAAGCACTTATGTTGGACAAGCCAAATGGGTTGCATTGTGCAAGAATCGAATTGCATTCGTTTCTGGAGATGCGTTGCTCGTGTGGCAGCGTGTGCAGCGGTAATAAATGGAGCTGAAGCTATTTATGCGTTGCCTATTGTGTGATGATTCTGCTAGAGTGTTGCATGTTATAGACGACATGCAAGTCTGAACCATATGTACCTGCCTAGCCAGCCGTGCAGCTGCACGACACTATGTTTTGCTTTAAAACTCACCTTTAGGTATCGATCATGTCAAAAGATTCCACAGGAAGTCTAGGTATAAAAATACTGAGGCGACTCAAGCATTAAACAACTGCACATACATAATATACTGTCACAGCTCCTGGGTTACTACTACATATCCCCTAATTACTGCCTATTTCACTCACACACTCACACACACACACACACACACATAAATGAATACATATGTATATGTGTGTG
>JAUZST010033080.1:0-56050 GCA_034779995.1 Parotocinclus haroldoi | reverse complement strand
ACACACACACACACACACACACACACACACACACACACACACACACACACACACACACACACACACACACAAATGTAGTTAATTGATTCTACACCTAACCCCAGCCTGAAAAGTAACCAAATGGAAAATGTTTGTCTTTTAGTTTATGGAATAAAATTGTTGTCTTTGGAATAAAAATGTGTAGAAAAGTCAGGACCTGGATTGAGGTCCTTAGAGGTCAAGTCAGAAATTTCCTGACATTGTATGTGGAGTTTCTAACACGTCCTGACAATCCACCTAAACGTGTAACACACACAAATTACTGGCAAACATGTTTATGGGAAAATAATGATTACTATACCTTAACCTTAGACTTAACGTCTTATATTTGCTTGTTTGTTTGCATTGTATGTTCCTGTTCTCTCTCACACACACACACACACACACACACACACACACACACACGCGCACACACGCTTGACTCGGCTTGGGTGGAGGTCATCCCAGTGTTCATTAGAAGATGTTGTAGATAGCTGTTACTAATCTGTGTTTGGTCACACTGTGATCTGGGAGTGCTGCTTCCTCCCTGCCTGAAAGTAATTAGACTCAGAGGAAAAAAACATTTCTAAAAATTCCTGATCTCTGTTTCTCATGACTCCTCTCATCCTTCTCCACCACGCTGCCCTAACCCTTGGCATGAACCGTTTGTGTGTCTATCATTTCAGCTATGCGTGTGCATGTTTGTGTTGGGTGATGTTCTGAGGACTTCTAATGGTTTCTACAGATCAGACCATTGATGCGCCCTTGTTCTCTCTGTGTCTCAGTGGGAATGAAGGAGCCAGGTGTGGCGTGCAGGTGGTCCGACTGCGAGGATCAGTGCAAATACAGGCTTTTGGGGTTTCTTCCTCCCAAATTTTCTTTTTTGTACATAGTTCAGTCTGTGTTATGCATTTTTCTTTTTACATGGGATCGATGTTTAAGGGGATATTCCAGTTTGTTTGCACCTAATCTGTCACGATCACAGCTGTAGCATATAAGCAACGGTCATGACCAGGAATTTTAATACATCTTTTGTGATGAGAAAAGATTGGGAACTCTGTTTACTCGAATTGACTTGTCGCGGAAGCCTAAATACGGTTGCTGATTGAATCAGCGAATGTTTCAATGTGTGTGTACGGGAGAACACAAGAAGCAGGTGGAAGCGTTCCCCGGGTGGGACGCCTGCCTATGATAGAGTTTATGTAATATGAGTGAATCATACTCCTAAAGCGTATTTACGCTGAGCCTTTAGTGCTTAAATCAGCAGCATTTTGCCTTCATTATAAGTGAGAAAACAGCTTTTCCGTTCTGTTTTTCAATGTTTTTTCCACATATGCTACAGATGCAGTGAACCTCAAAAATGGATGTTTTATTCACTTTGTTGTTTTGTACCTCATCCACAGGGTGAAAGGTGCTCGTTCTCCATCCAGATGTGGCACTACTTTCTCTCGGGTCTTCGTATCGACCTGTGGTACATCGCCCCCCCTGTGTTGGCACGGCAAATTGTGGCACAGGTTCTGGCCCAGACTCTGGAGCTGTTGGTTCAGCGATACTCCAGAGCTCAGCCCTCCTACAAGAGACTCGCTCAGATCAGGTACCAGACAGTGAGTCATGCTTAACCCTCCTTAATGTCAGCTGGCAAACTCATCACAGGTGGTTTTGTCGTTCAGCAGACCCATCTAAGGTTTTTTGATCTTGCTTTATCTTCTGGTTTTATGTCTACAGGCTTGTCATAGATCACAGTTATACCCATATATTCATGCGAACTGCATATAATAAATAGATTTTACAGCTGTATTGCAAAAACAGGCTTATAAAGCAATATTCCAGGATTCTTCAGCCTACAGTAGTTCTGCTGTTGTGTGTTTACCATGAACAGTAATTCTGATATTTCAGGGTACAGAAGAAGGAAAACTCAGTCATACCAGAAATTAAGATTAATAAATCATGGGTGGGGGGTTTATTATGCATCTTTATACAGGTTTGTGTCACTTATTGTCCATGACTTATTGCCGTTTGGTGAAATTGTGTCCTGAAAGCACCCCCGGTGTCCGGTGTCAGCTTACTGGCACAAATAGAAACCAATTATTAAATTCCAATTCAATAATCCATAGCTAATCCATTTCTGTAGAGCACGTAATTCAATACATCTCAGTGCTCAGCATTCAGTCTGCACACACTGACCACATGTTCTTTAATTTTAACACAATTTGTTTATAGTTTCTGTACTCTGTGATGATGCCATGACAACTGCTATACTTAATCAAAGTTCATATATAGTTATATAGGGCTTTACATAATTAAGCATTATCTCAAAGCACATTTACAAATATTGTAATATATTAATAAGTTAAACAGACTGAATTATTCGAACATAAAAACAGAAACTATAAAGCTACAGGATATTAGTTAATAGTACAGTAGAACCTCTGAATTCAAACTCGTTTCGTCAGATATAAATGGTCAGTTCTGTATATTTTTGCCCCTGCATTCATACAAAAATTGGACATACACGCGCATATTACCCAGCCTCAGGGTGTGAATTCGAATTGTAAGGTGTTTACCTTACCTTAAAATGGACTGACTTCCCGTTCAGGTCAACCCTACACCCTGTGATCTCTGGCACAAGCACCAAGCAGGAATAAAAACACAAGGAAACAAGCTAAGTTTACCATACGTTTCATTTAATACTCGTGATTTTACCAGATTTTTCCAGGAATTCCTTCAGATAGGGTCATTTAAAGAAATGTTATATTGCATATGTGATTTCACTTGATCATAATCCACCATTAAGACTGCATGCAGTCAGCCGCATTGCCTCAACTATCTGCAGCTCATCATGGAACATTGGGCTGGACTCTTGACTAAATTTTTAAATCTGATCTGAACAGGGCTCTCTTTTGTTAGCACACTAACCCTAGCATCTGGCTCCAAGCCCCACTTGGTCATGCTCCACAGGTCTGGGTCATATTGAGAGGGCTTCATGCACCGCATTAGCACATATTTAAAGGGGTGTAGGATGTAGCCAGAGCATGTTTCTTTTTATCCACCTGTCGAGCAATGAGAAAGTGCAGAGCATGGAAAAGCTGTCGGGAAACGAATGAAGGATAAGGTTGGTGAGGAAGGTGAAGGTGGATGGAACGGATGGTTCACGTTTCTCTGAAGCCATGCACTTATGAGCTGCAGACAGGGCTCAGAGTCAGCCCCACAGATGGTTCTCTTTTCTTACTGGGGAGTGGAAGATGATCGTCGAGAACATTGTTAAGAAAGTTTAATGGGGTGATGAAACGTGAGCTTTGATAAGGGGATCTAAGTGGCTGTTTTACTTAACCTCCCCTGATTCCGAGCTTGTCCAGACTCAAAACACACCGATAACACTTTAGTCATTCCTACGAATGGGAAGCGTCAGGGCTTTGTGCCACTTGTTTTCGTCATTTGGTGAGAATTTGTTTTGATTTAACCTTAATTTACCGGAACATATTACTACCAGAACATAATAATAAAGAAACATTTGATGGTTACATTGCAATCGGTTTCATTCCATAATGTTTCTTTTTTTCACATTTCTTGAAAATTACCGCCTAATGAAGCACCAGAGATCAGAAAATCACAATATCCCATATAACAGATTTACAGTCCCGTCTTAGGCCACAATTCGATTAGATATACGATTGTTTTAGCATATATTGTTTATTTCTTACAATCTTTAGATTAGATTACAAGCAGAAAAGAAAGGGAATTTGTATGCAGTATTAAAAATGAAAAACATATAAAAAAAAACAGCTTCTATAGGCTACAGTGGTATGTGTTTGGCCATGGCATGTCTTTCTTCCCGGACTGTAAATGACATGGCTGGCTGCTCTTAACACTTTCTCTCCATCACCATGTTGTAATAACTCCTATTACACCTCCACTGTCAGGGCCATCCTTTCCCACACAGCCTAATAGTTAGCTATGAGAGTGCTAGTTTAATAAGCCATTAATGGATGGGCACTAAATACCCAGACAATGGCTGCATGGGAACAAGACAAGCCAGCATGACAGCAGGCTATTAAAGATGAAGGTGAGATGCCAGGCCTAAGTGTGAGTTAGTGCCGTATAAGAGGGTGACTGGAGTTCAAGGGTAGAGATGCACTCACACACACGTACAGGTAGTCTTTCTATCATTGTGGGGACCTTCCAATTGACACAACACACCTACACATAACCCTGACCTTAACTTTAGGAACCTAAAGTACATTTTCTGGCTTCATTCAACTTTTAATGAAATTGATTTTCTTAGCGCAGTTTTCCTTGTGGAGACCAGCAGAATGTTACTAAAGGTAAAACGTCAGATTGTTTTGTCCTGTTTTGTTGGATTTGGTCCTCACAATGATATTTACACTTGGTACACACACAAAAAGAAATAAACAACAAGCTCTTGCTGAAGGATTAGAATTTCTGATTTTTTTGGAAGGAGCACTAAAGATATTTCAGTCCCATTTTGTACAGCTATTCTATATATTCATACATTCTTTAAAGGCTGTCTCTTTAAAACCTAGCAATAGCATCATCGGGAAGCTTCACTGGGCTGCCTAGTTGACCCTCTACTGTCTGATGAGGTTTGATCAGGAATGGTCTTTATTGGAAGGTTAATAGTGTGAATGGGCTAATATATACTAAAGCTCACAAAGATTTTAATGAAGATCAGTGGAAAAGAGAACTATGGACTGACCAATCCACTTTAAACCTTTTGGGTCAGATCATGGACAATGTGTTATGTTTGGTCTTTATACCATTGCTGAAACAATACATCTGATGGCGGCTTAGGAATTGCACAGTACTGTATTTATACAGGTTGTTTTACAGCTTTTAACAGGGATGGAAAAGTGATCTGCAAGCTAATTTAATTTTCCATAGAGCCAACTTTTGCTTGGATTCCAACTATGAAACTGTTTGGAACTGTATCTACCAGTTTTGCAAATCTACTGTAGATTAGGAATCACTTGCTCATTGTTCCTCACAAATGATCAGCTTTAGGTCAGGACTCTGACTTGGCCACTCAAGGACATTTACCTTCCAGAAAGGCCAGATGGCCTTTGTGTGCAGTATGGTGCTCATTTTTGGTGTTAGAAGGCACATGATTTTTTCCAAGATCATATTCAGTCAGTTTAGTCAAGAATTTGGGTCTACTTGGTAGTATCTGCCAACTTCCCACATCGTGACAACATAATTCTGCCACCACCACGCTTCACATTACGATGTATTTTAGCTGTTTTTTTTTTTAAGGTTTTCACCTTAAATAGTGCTTGGGTATTGAAAATTAGACTCGGTAAACCTTTCACACTTGGGATTAGAAGCATAAACAATGCTCAGTGTTGCACACTTACAAAAAAGGCTTCCCCACTCTCTCATACTAGCCAGAATTGGGTACAGTTTGTAACATTGCTGGCATTTGCATGTTCTCTTGGCATGGTCATCCAGTCTGGAGGGACACCCTGATTTAAACAGAGTGACACTAGTGCCACACACGTTGCCACACACAGAATCTTAAAGGAGCCTTTTTAAAAGTAGATGTCCAAACATGCTGAACTGTTCAGCTAGTAGTGAAACTCTCAAGAAACGTTGTACTTTAAAGGGACTGATCACTTATCCTAAAATAGGTATTCAGCCAATTAAATTTGAAACGTTTATCAGAACCTTTACAATGTTATTTCTCTTTGATATTGGCGGCTTATAATATGTAATACAGCTGGCCAAAGATTCACTTAATTTATTTTAATTATTACAGTGTAATGTGACTAAAGGTAAAGACTTTGACAGGCCATGACAATTTTCTATAGGCAGTGTACCATATGTCGTCAAATTAGCTGCATTTATTTAAACACTTCATACTCGTTTGCCTTAGTAAAACATTAAAATAAGGTCGGAAAGCTGTTTTTTTTAATGAAGTTAGCATGGAGTACACAATACATGCAGGGATACAGTAAATCTTTCCTACACACATTTAATTCTGCCTTTGTATGTGGAGCTTACAATATACAAGTGTGGATAATAATATTTACATTTACAGTATTTAGCAGATGCCCTTATCCAGAGCAACTTACAAAAGTGCTTTAAGACATCAGTGACATCATCTTTTCCTAATAATCAGGAATCTAAACAAGAATACACTCATGAAACTGTTGTGGTGGGTTTTTTGTATTTTATTTTTTACAGAGAAAGAAAAGGGGGTGGGTTAGTCGAGGTAAGTACGGAATAAATGGGTCTTCAAATGGTGCCAGAGACTCATCTGTTCGAACATTGAGGGGAAGTTCATTCCACCACTCAGGAGTCAAAACACACAAGCGTCTAGATGCATGCCTTCTTCATCCCCTGAGAAAGAAAGAGAGAGTGAGAGAGTGAGTTTGGTCCAGTCGAGGGGCTCTAGGAGACCGGAGTGTGCAGGAGGGTGCAGGCCCATTTTTAGCTTTGTTAGCAGGCATCAGAGTTTTAAATCTGATGACAGCAGCTACAGTGAGCCAGTGGAGAGAGCGCAGCAGTGGTGTTGTGTGTAAAACGTGGAAACATTGAACACAAGTCTTGCAGGTGAATTCTGGATCAGATGTAATATACAGTATTGTAACCAGAGTCTTAGGGCACAGTTAGATTTGTTGTTTTAGCAATAATATATATATATATATATATATATACACACACACACACACACACACCATATATGCCCTATTGTCAAAGATTGGACACTTTGATTTGTCACTCTTAAAATTATTTACACTAATTTTCACTCCCATGTTTGTGAACTTTAGCACATCGTAGCCTTTTCAGCTTGTTCTCTGAAAAAGTGTTTTCTTCGGCTTCTACCCTTCCAAGCAGACCCTTTTCCAGGTTTTAAATACTTTAATACTGCTTACAGGTTTCCTGGATAGAAATAATTATATACGGTCACTATACCATTGCCAGAACAATGGTGTTACTCTAATGGTGGACTCCTACTTTTTCACAGCTTAATTGCAAAGTTTACTTACGGTACATTAAAAAAAGTAAGTAACACCAGACCCACTTTACTTGGACATGCTTTCTTAAAGCTTGAGAGCGTTGTTTATTTCTCATCCATGGAGTCTGAAATAACTTAATCTTTTTGGGGTTGAACTGGCTTATCTTTTCTGCTTTACAGATGTGCCCCTATGACTGATTGGAAAGCATAGGTGTACAGCTGTGCCCCTCTAAATTCTTCCCCAGTACAGCAAGTAGTCTAGAGACGTCTTTGGTTTTGTATGCTTTCTGTATATATATTATGCATAATTTTATGCAGTAATTATACATGATTTGATGATAGAGGTATTGTAAATATGCACATTGGGGGATTTTTAATGACAACAATAATGTATTATCATATATTTTTTCTGTATTTTATGTACTTTATCAAACCCTTTATCAAATATACTGATGAAACAACCCAGCATTTTCACTCAGGCTTGACATCACGGCCATTCTGCTGTGTGTGGAGCAACTGATGTGGAGTGTATGTGGCAGTGTGGAGGAACTGGTCAGACCCGAACAGTCTACAGGAACCTGGGTGCCCATCATCCACAGCCTGTGTAACCAACTGATGAGTGCTCTCGTCGTCCTGACTGCTCCACTGCCAGAGCTCCACAGGTACTACTGAACCTCCTTCTGATTCCATATCAGTATTGCGTTCTATTGATAAGGACTGATTGTATTGTGCAGCCATAATTGAGTTGATTTATGATGTTATGTTGTTTTTGTATAGTATTGGAAGGTTGGCTTAGTTCCTTAGATTTAGGTCATGTTTTGTTCCTTCTGCTGTGTTATCCAGAACGTTTCAGAGTGATGCATCTGTCAGTCTTGCTGAGGTGAGCAGTAGCCATGCTCCTTTCTGGCTCAGTATCATCAACCCGACAGTCTTCCCCCAGGATCTGCTAAGGTACTGCATACCTCAGATTTAAGGGACTAAAAAGCTCTTTGAGTGCCTAATATTAAAATATATCATTCCAAAGTGCAAATCTCCTACTTCAGTGAACAAAACGATCGGTGTAATGTGATTTATCAGCATATAGTGGTTGAACGAAACTCCAGTGAGAATTGATGGCCCTGTCTTTGGTGTCCCCTCTTAGGGTTGAGTTCTGGTACTGTGCATTGATCTATGTCTGTATTCTGCGTTGAAAGGGGCTTCTAAGTTACATTGTTTTCTTAAGGTCAGATTAGGCATTGCCTTACATGAAAATTATACTTTCATTATTTAGAATTTGTGTAGTCTCCTACAAGCATTCTTTTAACAGCTTTTACTTTAAACTGTACAACATTTGATTTTTTAATATAAAGCACCAAGTACTATTTGGTGGAAAACTAAAGATCATATTTCAATCACAAGCTCATGTTCTAACTGCACCTGCGCTCAGATTCTCTCGGTGTGCGTAGATTCAAAGGTTCATAATGAGATCAAATTGTCATTTACTTACTAGTACTTGGTTACATCCTTACTCAACTTAATAACAGCACAAATCTTGCCAGGTAAGAGATCCACTCGTATGTTTGAAAAGATCCTAAGTTTTGGGAGACGTTTTGTTTCGAAACTTTCAGTGGAGGTGATTTTGCTGCCAGTTCAGAATGTCCTAATTTCTTTTGTCGATTTCTGAACTGTGTGTCTGACCTTGAGCTCGTCTGATACATGTCTGCCTTGTCCGCTGTTAATAAACGCCTGTATTTAGGTTGTGACAATATAAGAAATTGTACCATCCTATGGCTTACCTGTTTTCCAAAGCACATTTTTATTCGATACTGCTTTTAACCTCTGGCCAACAATTGAAAGAGGTTTGTCCAGCATTGCAACAACGTATAGTAAATAATAATAAAACTAATCTAATAATAAAAGCGGGCAGCACAGTGGCACGGCAGCAAGAAGGTCCCGGGTTCAATTCCAGGGTGAAGCGGTCGGGGCCTTTCTGTGTGGAGTCTGCATGTTCTCCCTGTGTCTATCTGGGTTTACTCCAGGTACTCCGGTTTCTTCTTACAGTCCAAAGGCAAGTTAATCAGTGTCTCTAAAGTGGCCCTTAGTGTGTGACTGTGTGTGCGCCCCATGATGGATTGGTGCCCTGTCTAGGGTTGTTCCTGTCCTTGTGCCCAGAGTTGCCAGGTGGGCACCGGCTGGTCCGCTACCCTGTATGGATTAAGCGGAAGGTAATGAAGGGATAACTAAAACAAATAAAGAAAATAAGGAGTAATATAAGTACTGTAATAGTACGGTAAAAGTCCAATTGTTTTCTTTACTACACTGAATAATTTAGAAAGTTAATTGTGAGCCTTGGTTGCACAGTGATGCAGTGGTTAGCTCTGTTAGTTTGATTTCCAGGCAGACACTATCTTGAATTCGTACTTGAATTCGATACAGAAATCAGTGAATGGACGAATTGTAACGGTCTGCTAACACCGCCACATTGACTCAGGTTATAGTCCTAGTTAAATCCTTTAGGTTGAGTCATACATGCACGAACAGGTAGGCCAGACTGAGGGATCATACCTTGGCATTGCAACAGTGACCTTTCCCCAGCCCTGTGTGGGACTGTTACCTTGTTCAGTGTGAACGCTGGATTTAATCTTGGATTTAATTCTAGCCTTGGAAAAGCTGTACAAAAGCGTCTTTTGATGCAGACTTTGACTGTAGCATTACAAGCGAGCTCAGTAGCTTGACCGTTCTAATGCAGACCAGATGCTAATGCCACTGTTGTTCATGCTGTTTATGCTGATGCGAACTGAGCTTTTACACATGGGTGTTAAAAACTGAATCTGAGCCGCACGAGGCATGAGAAACTGGGGCGAATGTCAGGTTTGGCTGACATCACCCTGCCCCGACCTTCTCTTTCCTGCCCCCATGTGATATCGTTCAGCAGCGTGATCCTACAAATCACCCAGCAGCTCTGTTCCCTCTGGCCTGCAGGATTGAAATTAGCTTATTTTTATTACCTGTGCCTTCCAGTGTACTTGCGTTTAAGCCAATGGGACTCGCACCCAGCTACAACTCGCCCTCCAATGAACGGCCGGTTTTGATTATTTAATAAAATAACAATAAGGGTAGAGATAAATCAAACAGCGCCATGACAGAGAGAATGTTTCAGATTTAGTGTTTTGGGATGTGTGTGAGTGAGAGTGAGAGAAACCTGACTCACTAGTGTAGCTTTTAGATTTATCACAACTCATAGGCTGTATCTGCTGGATTTGCTGCCATGTGATGCTATAAATCAGTAGTCCTGTTTCTCTCTCACACAGCAGGGTGTACCGTCCTGTACCCTCTGCTCAGGATTAGGCTTCAACTTCTGATTAATTTACAAATTCTTCTTATGAAGCTTGTAAGCCTATTACATGTGCAGCTTAATCCAGAACTAGATATAATTAAGCTGAAGTTAAGGGCTTTTGCTCAAAGGCCCAACTGTCACACCTTGGTAGAGCTGGGTGGTCAAGACTACCTGTTAATGTGGCACGGCGGCTCAAGGGGGTAGTTTGGTAGAGCCGGATCATAGATCCAGAGATCCCAGGTTTGATCCTGACCTCGGATTTTGCTTCCCCATGTCTGTACAGGTTTTCTCCTGGTAATCCAGGTTCCTTTACCTTCTGGAGACATGCGTTAGGGAAACACACTGGGCTGGAACTTCCTCCTACAGTCTAAGGACATACATAAGGTTAATTGTTTACACTCTTCATGAGTGTACATACAGTATGCTTGTCGTGATGTAAGCTTGTGTGTGTTTCTGAAACACAATGTTAAATAAAGAAACTAACGCCAGTCTGGTTTTAACTCAACGCCTGTATATTATAACCCAAACTTTGCTTACCGTTGTTCAATGGTTGTTACATAAATACAACAACTATATCTGCAGCCCTGTGTTTTTATCCGCTTTCATTCTGATTACCCAAATGATGCCCTTGGAGAGTACTGGGAGTTAAACAGTTTGTGGGTTTCCTCGAAATCTCTCTTAGTGCTCAAAACTGTGTCGCTTCTTGATCTCTTGTTTGGAGCTTTAATGAGCAAACATATTAGGTAAAAGCTGCAGAAGAAAGTAGCCTGAGGCAACTGTGTTCTGTCTGTGTGTGTGTGTGTGTGTGTGTGTGTGTATCTGTTGTATTTTGTTACAGGGAAAGTATGGAAAGTGAGGTCTCAGCGTTGTGGCTGCTGAACATGGCGAGCTCGGCGCCTGGCTTCAGTTCATCTCTGGTCCTGCAGGCTGCACTGCATTCTGACTGCTTACTGCTGCGTCTGCTGCTGTCTCAAAGCTGTAAGCATGCTCGCTCATCCATCATATACCATATGAAGATGGATACACTGTTACTGAAAAAATCTACACTACAAATCTACACCAACACATTCCAGTCATTCAATCTAGATCCTGGTGGTTAAGGTACTGGACGGTGGATCTTATGGGCCAGGGTTCAAATCCCACCTCTGCCAAATCCCACCTCTGCCACAGTTGGGTCCTTAGGCAAGGCCCTTAACCCACCATTGCTTGGATTGTAAGACTGTATCAGTTGTAAGTCGCTTCGGATAAGGGCGTCTGCTAAATGATGTAAATGTAAATATATATACTGCTTTCAAAAAATTGGGGATATTTCTTTAGGGGATCCCCCTAACAGGCACCCCTGTTCCGCTCAGGTGGCATTTACAGACCTTAGCCTAATCATGGCTTTCATGGAGGGGAAAACCCTGACTTTTGACTATGGACTTTAGAGTCCTGCTGACATAACCGGACTTCCCCTCCAGCCCTTTAACTTTCTGAGAAGCCTTTACACTACATGTTGGAACGTATATCTGAGATCGTACACTAATGACGGACAGTAATCCCAGACTCACAGATAAATTCCAATTAATCTCAAAGTTGCCTCATGGAGTTAAGGTCAAAGCTGTTTGTAAGCCGGCCAAGTTCCGCATCAAAGTTGGCAAACCATTTCTTTATGGATTTAATTTTTGGTGAGCTGGGCACGAGCTTGATGAACAGACTTTGGAAGTGTAATACTGAGATGAGAGTGAGAACTAAAGTACAGCCTATTTTACTGTCACTGCTTGCTTGTGGTCTGCATACGTCATGTTGTAAACAAATTAGCAGTGACCACTGTATTCTCAGAGTCGACAGGAAACACAACAGTGACTAACATACATCCACTGATCACTTTATTGGGTATACCCGCTTGTTTTACAATAATTTCACTGACCAGACAGAAGCACTTTGTAGTTCTATAATTACAGACTGTAGTCCATCTGTTTCTCGACATATTTTGTTCGTCCCATTTACTCTGTTCTCAAATGGTCAAGGCCCCCACAGGACCAGCACAGATCATGTGCTATTTGTACTTTACAATGACACTGATATGGTGAAGGTGTGTTAGTGTGCCCTGGTATGATTGGTTCAGAGACAGCAATGCTGCTGGAGTTTATTGACTGTGCACATTATGCATACAAAGACATTTATATAAAGACATCCCAAGGTTTCTCTTGGTCCTCCCTTCCTTCTACTTTCAGTTTTGGCTTGCTCAGTTTAGGCCTTTTAAGATAATATAAGATTGTAAAACTGCTTTGAGACAATTCTTCGTTGTAAAAAGCGCTATAGAAATAAATTTGAATTGAATTGAATTTTGAGGTCTTCACATCTGGGTCTTAAATCCAGATTCCAGTCGCGCATTTTGTTCTTGCTGGAAGTTAAGGGGACAGTTAATATAACTGTAATACCAACCAAGGGCTGGAAAATCCAGCACTGAAAACTGGATTCGGTGTCCAGCTTTGAAATGTAATCCTTCATCAGTGCTCACAGGATTCTGGTACCTGGACATTTTTGGTTGATAGACTATTTTCAGTCCAGAATTGACACTGAGATTTTCGATAGAGCAGCATAGAGCGCACTGACATAACACCACGTATCAGTGTCACTGCAGTGCTGAGAATGATCCACTTCCCAAATAATACCTGATATGCGGTGGGCCTGTTTTTTAGAAACAAAATGGACCACAGTATGTGATTCGAACTACTTCAATATGTGCTTCAATATGATACGTGAAACTGAGCGTAAAAAAACAAGATGTACCTAATAAAGTCATTTTTCTGATACAAACCTTTTGTTCCCGGAGAGGAGCACCAACTGCACCGTTCTGTTTACCTAAATTCACACCAGTATTGTTTAATCTGACTCTGATCTCCCGTTGTAATGGAAGTAAGCCCTATCGAATGAACAATCCAACCATTATTTATTACAACTCTTTTAGCTGTTGTGGTTGTTGAGTGGCCGTTTGTGAGTACACACGTTTTACAGCCATCATCATCGCCCTAATCACCCTCCTCATCATCGCCGAATCAATAGCACTCTGTGATAAACACTCGTTTTGGCATGGGGGAGCAAAGTGAATGACCTTTAAAGATTTGCCTCTCTTTTTTTTTCCTCCAGTCAGGAAAAGTGTAACCTTTAAAGACTGTTTTGCACTTGCACATTAATTTACATTATAGAGAGCTCATTAATAAGCAGGCTGTGCGGCCGAGGACGCCTGCTTTAGTACCGTGGCGCGTAAATCAACGCGCCAGAGCTGCGGCCCAGCTAATTAAGAAGAAACACACTGACCTGGTCATTCACTGTGCAGAATTGTGCATTGCTCTAATTTGTCCCAGTCTTCCTATGTGGTATTAAAATGCTTAGCACTACCACCCGTGCTTCAGATTTAGAGAGTGTTGACTAAATCTGGCTCTAATTAAGGTCATAATGAGTGATGCTCTTTAGCTTTTGTGTCTGGCAGTGCATCATGTTTAGTGGGCTTTATAACTGGTGGAACTTTTGAAAGCCCCTCCTTAGAGATTAAGCAGGGGCTGTTTGTTTTAGAACCATAAAAAGGAATGTAGTGTCTTGCTGATGTGCCTTGCGTTGCAGAGTTTATGACCATAAGAGCTGGCAGAATACACAAGTTATTTACTTAAGTAAAAGTAGCGCTATTTTGATTTTAAAAAACGCTCAAGTAAAAGTGATGTATGGCTTATATATTTGAATTAAGTAGAACTTAAAAAATACATGGCACTCAATGTATAAAAAAGTAACAGTAGTTCTTTAAATAGACTTTCTCTCTCAGTTTTTATTGCATTATATCATATTTAGCCTGTACAGTGGACATGCATAGACTGAACTGCATTACAACATTGTGGTTAGAATATCGTGTTTAATGCGGCTTATTTGCTTGAATTTGGCGTAAATAAAATCGAACAGACCATTTCATGTTGCAAGTGTTTGCGTGAAGAGGTGTCTGAGTGAATTTTAGTGCAGCTACACCTACTTTAGAGCAGTTCTTTACACTCCCCTTCATACTTCGTTTTAAAATACAAAATCTCTTTTGGGATTAAAAGATATTATCCTGGTTATTTAAAACGTTTGAAAGACTTTAGAAGGTTTTTTTTCTGTCAGTGTTGCCCCTGACCTGTGCGGGACTAGTGGTTAAGGTACTGGACTATGGACCATAAGGTTCAGGGTTCAGATCCCACCTCTGCCACGGTTGGGTTCCCGAGCAAGGCCCCTAACCGACAATTTCATGGATTGTAAGATTCTGTTAATTGTAAGTCGCTCTGGATAAGGGCGTCTGCTAAATGACGTAAATGAAAATAAATGAAATGAAGCTGTAATGCTTGATTGTACTCAACGCTTCCGAAATGTTAAGTCATCTAAGTATCTCTACGATCTCTCATAGGTGTATCATATAAATGCCTGCAAAGGCATAGCTGCTTCAAAAATTTAAGGGTCAAGTTGCAAAAACTTACGTCCTGCATGTGCTGAGATAGGCAGGCACCACAGTGATTGCATTATTTTTGCCATGTGCACCCTCTTGCCAGTTGCAATGCATCAAGTAAGCTTATAAACCTAGGATCCCAAATTGCACTTCATTAAGTGCCTGATTGAACTGTCTGAAAAATCATCAAATAGATACATTAATAGATAACATATAAAAGCTAAAGTAATTAATCTGTTTTAAAAATGTAGTGAATACAGGTTTTTCTTTAGAAATGTAGTAAAAACATGTAAAACAGCATAGATTTACAGAACTAATCAAGTACAGATACCTAAAAATGCTTAGAAACAGTAAAATTCTTAGCGTTCATTCTCTGCTGTTTATAAGAAGTCTGTTCTCGCTCTCTCACTGACTGACTGATTATCTGGGTAGCTGAGTGGTTCCCAGACCTCCGTACACCAGGTGGCAGTATACTCTCCTCATTCATGTCTTTTGTACAAGGAATGGCTACCATTTTGCACTTACAAGTTGATCATTTGTTCAACAGTTGCCACGTAATAAAATAATATCCTAGAAATAGATTTCTTTAATGATGGATGGGGAAATACGAAACCCAGATCAGTCACTATAATATTTCTATATTTTTTATGGAGACCTGTAGAGGTACTGAATTGCCCCACTGAAGCAACGAATGTCTAGTCATGTTTTACCCCAGTAACAGAATATATTATGGATTTCCTCCTGTCCTTTCTGCCTCCTATGAAGCAGATTGAATGCTTTAATGTGGCAGTTCATTTAGGTGTGTCATTTCAAAACCGACCAACATTTATCAATGTGCAAGCAATGTCCTGCTTTTCATCAGAAATGCTCAGTGAATGCAGCGTTTCATTCACTCGCCTATTCAAATTCCTGTCATGTCCTACGAAGGAGACTGACAGTGGCTGAAGTAAAGCATAAGGCCGGATCTGACCGGTGCTGTCTCAAGCCCTATAGGACTGACGGGAAGGGCATTCTGTCAAATCACAATCTCCTTGTCTGCTGTGCTTGCACGCTGGATGTTTATCTACAAAATCAGGTGGCTGTCCACAATCCTTTTGTAGCTTGTGTTAGATTTTTCCTGAGCAGCACTGCTGGCTTTCTTTGACTCTGTAAAATGATTATTAAGCGTACAATGAGGTTACAAGAAAAAGCAGGACTGGGACGAAAACTAGAAGACGCTACTGCAAAATGACTGGTGATGAAGTTGGTCACCACACTGTGGAATCACAATGGGGGACCTCACTCTAGTGCCCCCACATGAACCGGCAAGGCTCAGCAGTCAGTGTGTTTTAGTCTAATTTCAAGCATCATAAAGAGGCCACCATGCATCAGGGTGAAGTTTTCCTTTGTGGTTGTGGTTGTCTGATATCACAGATTAGATCATGCTGATTAGAAGAGCAGACTGTGGTTTTAAAAGGGTAGTGGTGCTTTTAAGTTTTCTTCTGTTAACCACGGTCGACTCCAGGAAACACCAGTCATCATTGCATTGCATCAAAAGGGTTTCACAGGCAAGCACATTGCTGCTTGTAAGGTAGCACAGCAAACAACCATTTATCAAATCATCAAGAACTTCAAGGAAAGTGTTTCAATTGTAGCGAGGAAAGCCTACAGTGAAGCATCCAGAGACCATTCATGTGTGGGGTTGTCCACATGAGGTTTCAATCTCACCGAGAACTTGTGGTCAATCCTCAAAGAGAGGATGGACAAAAAAACCCAGAAACTCTGATCAACTCCAAGCACTGATTAGGCAAGAAGGGGTTGCCATCATTCAAGATTTTGTTTGGCTTTATTTGTCAATAATAAGAAAAAATCTATGGAATACTTATACCTGTTCTTCATTATACAATATAAACATCTGACAGAAGGTTATATAAAAACTGTGGAAACCAAAATGTGTGCCATTCTCCATAGCCAAAAGTGCCCATTGTGACCAGAGGAAATGGGCCCACTTTATTATGTCTATCATGTCCTTTGCCTGGCCCCTAGTTCCATCCCAGGTCTTTATTATCTGCCAGTTCACAAGGGGCTTACAACTTCCATTCAGCATAACCCCAGCGTAACAGTAACAGTAACCATCCTTTCTCATCGTTCATTTCACTTAGTAACTTTAATGTTATTTGGGGTTAGAGACTTATCTTTTCCTTTTTGCTTCCCTAGTAAACTTTAAACTCACATATCGGAGTGGTACAATGGCACAGCATTAAGTTCAGTCGGCTCACAGCTCCAGCGTACCCGGTTCGATCCTGATCTCATCTGGTTTTATCCCACAGCCCAAAGACCAGCATTAAGTCAATTGATCACGCTAAATTGGCCCGACCTGAGTATGTATGACTAGTTTTGAAGTAACCTTCTGTATCAAGGTGACATTGTGTCCGTTCTTAAAATAGCCATTACTGCTGAAAGCAACGCTAAATAAACCAACCAAGCACACACTTATCATGAAGTGCACATGTCTAGGAGCAACAACAGTTCAGACGAGAAACCTTAAAGCCACGTAACCCCTGAACATGTCCACACAGTGCTGAAATGCATTGCTCATAAAATAAAATAAAAATTGTTCTTGGTTGTACTGCTTACTATGGAGTTCCAAACTTCCTGTGGAATTAATATCAGTACATGAACTGTTTATCCTGAGTTTCCTGGATTGGGTTTCCAAATGAACTGAAGTCACACACAAGCCAAAAAGTTCCACACATCAGCTTGAGTGGTGTAAAGAACATCAACTCTGAGCTTCGCAGCTGTGGGGTCATGTTCACTCATGCATCATCACTCAGTTTGAATGAATCTCCACAGTTATGTCCCTAAATCTGTTTGAAAACATTTTCCTATAACAATAGAGTTTGTTACTAGCAAAATGGGGATAGCAACTCCATTTTATTGCTTACGGCTTTGAAATGAAGTATCCAAGCTATTGTTGATGTGAGAATTGAGCCTACATGTATAGTTATGCATGTATTTTGCATAATTGTTTTTTGAATACACAAACAGCTGCTGCTCTTAGACATTACAGGTGGGTTTTTAAGCAGGTTTTCTGGTTGTTTTGGTTTTTCTTCAGTACAAGAAAACAGCTCGGGCAGATAAAAGAGTTGGTTGAAAGATGCGGTATCTTTTGAATTAGCTGCTTGTCTTTCTTATTTTCAGATCTGTGCATGAGTAGTGAGGTTGAAGTGTCCCCTGAGGTTGATAAGGCTGGTGCTGAGTTTGTGGAAGCTATTTTCTCCATCCTGCTCTCCCTGAACAATTTCCCCAGAGCCCTAGCACAAGTTTTCGAGGACTACGTGGAGAGAAGACAGCTATGGGACCGTTTTTACAGCTTAGCAGGTATAGTGAAGGCATTTAGTCTTCTTTGTACAAATCATAGTATATAAATAACTTGTAATGAATAAAAAAGAAAATACAGAAGGTACAAAATGTTTTGTATTTAATGTCTCCACATGATTCCTGTTCACAAAAGTGGGTAATAACATGCTATATGCAATCAGCTGGAATTAAGACATTCCTTCTAAAAGTTACTATTTTTTCAGAGTATTTTGTACAGCACTGTGCAAAAGTCTTAGGACACCACCATTTTTGTTGCATGTGTATGAGTGTATATGTTCTGAATAATGGGTCAGTGCACTGTTTAGGGTGTGTTCCTGCCTTACATCTGCCCTGTGCTGTTGCTTAGGCACCAACTTTCCCCCACCCTGATTAGGATTAAGTGGATAAGGTGAATGAATGAATAAATGAATGAATGGACACAGAATGTAGAGCAAAATGCCATCATGTTGCAAAATATGAACTAATCACATATAGTGGCAATCGTTGGTGACACTGGGCAACAAGCACCATGTAGGTCACAAAATATTAGAAAAAAAGTATAAATAATATAAATGATTTATTGCTTTCATTAAACAAAAGTGCTCATGAGTGGTACAAAACAGAAAGTGTTTGCCCTATAGTCCGCAAATTACAGGTTTAAGACTTGAGAGCATAATTGGCCCAGTTTTCTGGGTTAAAGGAATGCCAGAGCTGTCTCCCCTATCAATTAGAGTGACATTAACCAAGTCTGTGTGCTCAGGTCTAAACAGATACTTTTTGAGTGTTTGGGAGTTTCTAAACACTGTAAAAATGTTCTAAAACATAATCACTTTTCACACTAGTCCTAAAAGTAGATATATACCTAAAATACACACTAAAATATTATACTTGGCCATGTATTTATGGAGGAAACTTGGATTAAGGTGGTTTCACTACATGGGAAGATAGTCAGTATGAGTGGTCACACTGCGGCGTTAGGAAAAAAAATAGGGATTTTTCATATGATCTATACAACACAGTTGCAGGTGACGTAAGCAAATTACCTCCGTAAATGTGTCTTGATGCTCATCAGGCAGAAACGGGTTACACAGCAATATATAAAGAGTTTGGACTCCACAAATCCACAGTTAAACAGATTGTTGTTAAACAATTTTGTTTTATGATTTGAATTATTTTTTTTCTACTACTAATTTAAATGTTATTATTAATTTGTTCTTTATTTTAAACTAATTTTCCTATGATTTAATATACAGTTAGTATTTGTTTAATTAACATCTAGGCCGCCCATGAAGGTCGGGTCCCCTGTTGAGTCTTGGTTCCTTCCAAGGTTTCTTTCTAGCATTTTAGGGAGTTTTTCCTTGCCACTGTCGCCCTGGGCTCGCTCAACTTGGACTTGGCCTTTTAGATAAAGTATTACTGTAAAGCTGCTTTGAGACTGCTACGTTGTAAAAAGCGCTATATAAATAAAATTGAATTGAATTGAATTGAATTGTGTTCCAGTGGAGAAAATACAAGGGCGCTGTTAACCTCCCCAGAAATGACCAGTGGTCACTTTAAGAGCAGTCCGCATGGTCATAAAACACACAGGGCAATTTCTATGCTCTGTCAAAGTAGCACTTCTGAAAACATTTAACAACAATGGTGAGAATGGCAGGGTTGCAAGGAGAAAGTCACTGCTCTCCAAAAACAACATTGCTGCTGTCATCGGTACTAAAGACCACAGGCTGTTGTGAAAAACAATACAACACTTTGGTTTATATGAGACGTGCTTTGTCTGTAGAAAGCAAAACACTGCATACAAACCCTCTCCAATCTGTGAAACATTGAGGTTCTAGTAACAGGTATCTGGGATTGTTTTGCTGCATCTGGTCCGGAAGGGCTTGCATCAGAACAGCATCACTGATGGAACAATGACTTCTGAATTAAACCTGAAAATTCGAAATTAAAATATCAGGACATACATCATGTCTGAGAACTGAATCTCAAGAGAAAGCAGTAAGACAGCAAACCTAAGCACACAAATCATTCTACCAATGAGTGACTAAAGAAGAAGAAAGTTTTGGAGTGGCCAGTTCCTGACCTTAATCCAAAAGAAATGGTTGAGGACCTGAAGATAGCAGTTCATGTGAGAAAACGGTCCAACATCCCAGATTTGAAGCTGCTTTGAATGTAATGGGGTAAAATTCCTCTAAGCTGATGTGCAGGACAGGTCACACAAGGTTCCCATACTTTTACCATTATATTATTTATATTTATTTAATATTTTCCTCAATGGAGAAATGACCAAGTATAATATTTTTGTCCAATTTGTTTCTCTTTATCTACCTTTAGAACTTGTGTAAAAATCCTTTGATGTTTTAGATTGTTGTTTATGCAAAAATATTGAAAACTTGAATGGGATCACGCACGATCAAGCACCTCCATACTTTACATGGACCCCATATCAATTTAACACATGCTGAAAGTTTGGATATCCAGATATTCAACTAACTGTGCCCTTCCTTGGTTAATGTTCAAGGTTAAACCTGATACTTTCACTAGTTAGACACAATAGATAACCTCTATAGCCTTAGCCCCTTCTGATGTGGCCTTAATTTCCTATGTATTAAATCTGACCAGCGGGGTAGCTGGTGACACACATGGACAGAAGAGGTTCGTCATAAATCAAAGCCATAATTAAACCTTCAACTCGCCCTATGATTGCTTATTTACTGTCATTTCCATTTTAACCTTGTCTCTTTGTCCCCATTTAGACAAAAGCTGCTACATGTATATTCCCTGTTGTGCTAATGGTTAGCACGTTGATTTAGCGCACTGACACAGAGACTGCAATTACGGCCTGACACTTTGCTTTTGGAGCCGGCTTTGATTTGGGGGTTTAATCCGGACTCCTGCCGAGCCGGAGCACTCGTTTTTTGTGTTTTTATTACATGCGAGGGGTAATTATTGTTGCATAAATTAGACAAATGAGAGGGAGGGTACGACAGGAGAAGGAGAAGGGAGGGTGTGTTGTGAGTGCACCCCGCTTTTCTCATGTAACTGAATGTTCCTGGAGGCATAATTTGCTTAATTGCTGATCGGGCCCACTTAAACAGGACCAATGAAATCCAGAGCAAGAACAAAAGAATGTATGATGAGCTTTGTTTGGTGCTAGATTTTGTCCGTGTACCGTTTAGTAAGTGAAATAATTCGACTTGTCGGAAATGCCAGAGTGGTTATTGCCTTAGCTTCTAGTCGTTGCTAATTTAGCTTGACATCTCTGTGTATTGTGATATTCCTGTCAGAGCAGAACAGAATGCCTAAACGGAACTGACTAACAGATTTTGGAATAAATATTTCACATAGGAGGAATGCGCCACCTGGAATGTGAACTTCCCGTACAATCATTAGCTGTGTTACTCGCTTTAAGATTTTTCTTGTATTGCTTTTAGCAAGTCTAAGACGTTTTTATCAGATGTAATTAAGCCTTATTGATTTAATGTCCAGAGTAAAAACGTACTTAAATAGAAGTACATGTACTCCACGATTTACGATCAGAAGGGCGTCCTGACAAATCCATTGTAATTCAAATGTACCGAAAACCGAGGAGATGAATACAGACAGTGGTAATTTGATTCTCGTTGTTAATTTATTCCAGAATGATTGCTGAGTGCAGAAAAAGTTCACCTGATTTTTTTCCTGTAAGAAATATTGTAAACTGAATTAATTAGTTCCAGAACCGTAGAACATCATGAGGTATTTTATGCATTGTTGTATTGTAGAAGTTCTCTCTGATTTACGAGAGTTACATTCGGACAATCCATGGTCATTTAAATGTATCATGAGCCGAGGAGTTTAATATAGTCTTTAATATATCAGTTTATCAGAACTTATTGTTTAAAACACTTACATTAATCTACAGTTAACCAAAAATCATTATTTGATATTAAAGTGCTAAAAACCTTGTGTAATTTAGTGAGTAACTGTTTAAAAGTGAAAAGGAAATTGGTGAACACAGGGCACTAGCTGCTATGTTAAGCTACCTGCAGCCTGAAAGTGATCCGGATGATTCAATTACTGATTTCAGGTTGGTTGGTTGTAGTCATCAAACCTTTTATGAAGTCATGAATCAAGCTGCATGCAAACTCGTATGAGTTTAAGCAAGTGTGCCGAGACCAGAGCAAATGGGAAGAGCCAAGACAAATTTTGTAGTCCAAATGCGCCGAGAACCAAATGCAGAGGTTCCGAAATGATCACGAACCGAGGAATATATATATATCAATCATAGTGTAACCTACCTTAAACATTTACTCTAAGCCAGTTACAGTTGGTCCATGTGACTCACCTTGCTGAGATCCTCATTTAGCACATTAGAGTGCAGGAGTGTATCATGCATATTGAAAACCCGAAATTCCAAATTTTGAGATTTTTGCTCAATGTGTATTAATGTTATTGGATTTCCATCGTGGTCACAATATTGTAAGTTGGGTCAGTATAAAATGGGGTGGACCTGTAGTTGTAGTAATCGTGCATATAGTTGTAGTGCATATATTTTTTGCTTTATATACTATAATGGGGGCGGCACAGTGGTACAAGTGGTTAGCACGGTCGCCTCACAGCTCCAGAATCCCCAGTTCGATCATATGGATGTATGTATACGCCTTTATAGAGTTTGCATGTCCTAAGTGAGTCTGCATGGATTTCCTCCCACATTCTAAATATGTTAGGTTACTTGGCCACTCTAAACAGGCGTGAACGAGTGATTCTGTTGTAAATAGCCATTGATGCTGATGTAATGTTAAATAACTCCCAGTTCTATTAACAGCAGTTTAATTTAATTGAATCTTGTTTTTCATGGCTGTAACTGAACATGTATGTTGACAGATTCAGCCAAAGAAGAACCTGTGCTGTTCAAGTGTATCCGAGAGGTCCTATTTAAACCCATCAGCACCCTGATAAGACACTTGATGAACATGATGCAGACCTGTGAAGATCTGCCTGTTCCATTGTTCAGACAAGAAATTCTGAATTGTGTGCAGGCTAAAATCCCAAAAGAATGGAACTACACGCCACGGGAAGCCAAGAATAAAGACACAAGCAAGAGTAAGTTAAGTTTACAATGGCCCACCATCACTCAGATGGTCATGTGGTTTGTGTGTAGACTGACCTCTGTGATTATTCTAATTATTAGTTGCAGTAGAACTTGTAAGTAGCAGTATGGTGCTGCTGCCACCATTATCTGTGCTTTCATTTTCAATAGAATAAGTCTTAAGCACACACAACAAGGAAAACCGTGCAGGGGGACATATACTGTAAGCTGGCTTGTTAGGACTGGAGAAACTACGTTTCCCAGAGTACTCTGGGGCTAATCAGTCCTGGATTGCTTGCAAGCCATGGTGTCAGCATTAAAGTGACTTTATTGCACTTTAAAAGGTGCCGATGGTAACTCGTAATCTTTTTTCCTTTATGTGTCTGTTAGCAGAAAAAGAGAAAACGTGAAAAGAAATCTAGTTTAGGAAAGAAGAGTGAAATCAAGTTTAAAAAGAGAGTCAAACCGGGTTTCAGGAGAGGGAGAGTATCACAACTGTAAGGATTAAACTATGAAAGTTGAAAAGAAAAGTTTGTGAAAGTTCAAAACTGGTTTGAGACGATTTAACAGCAACCGTGAGATTTGAACAAAGTTAAAATATACGAATCAACGTAGAATACAAGCACCTTTTAAATAAACAGATTAAGACTGGGATAAATGGTGATAAAAGAGAGCTAATAATGAAGACAGACATTCAATAGAGAGAGGAGTAGAAATAAAGACCAGGTAAATGTAAGACAACTGATACAAAGTTCTGAAGGCAAAGGATGTTTCTATGTTATGCTGTATGTGAGGAACAACAGAAGAATATAATCTATATAATAATATAATCATACTGCTCACAGAAATTAGGGGATATTTGAAAATTAATATGACGCAATAAAATGAAGAAGCATTTTATTTAAGTTTTGTAATCAAGATAATCAGAAAAGCAAAAGAAAAGTCAAAGAAAGTTGTTAGATTACGCATATTAGATGCAAACTCAATTATGGTGATTGAGTGACAAGTGATACATTCATGGGGGGTAGGGGTTGTTGATGCACGCTAAACTGGACGAGAGTGCCCCCACATTGACTGTTCAGTGGAGTGTATGGTCACCCAACACTGCCAAAACACACTGACAGTGATGGGGCATGGACACGATCAGACAAGCAGTTCTTGTCGGATCCTCTTCATATTTATCTCGAAATATCCCCCAATTTTTGTGAGCAGTGTATTTAGCCAATATGCAGTCTCTACTATATAACTACCAATACTAGTATGAAACAAAACAATGCCATGGCCTTCAATTTCCAGGAGTCAAACAGATGATAATTGGCTATTCTCTCAGGGTACGAAGAATTTATGGTCTGCCCTGTCAATTAAGCCTAAACTAGCTATTCTCAAGCTCCAGGTGTGTTCAGCTGCCCTGTGGCGTTGCATGAGCAGAAAAAAAGGTGGTGGCTTGTGCAGCACGTTAGCCTTCATCCTTTCAATTTAGTACATGCAGATGTACAGTGGAAATTAGACCAGAATTGGGATTCTGGATATCTCTTTTAAATGTCTATTTCGCATTTTGTTTCCCACAGGCACCATCAGCCTGACCATTCAGGCTCTGATGTTCATCTTCACCCACCTACCCTCATCTGTTGCCTCTCTCCCTCTTTCTGTTCGGTTCCTCTTCCACATGGCTGAGAAGCATCTATGCCAGAGAGCCAGACAGCTCAGATCCACTGGCCTGCTTATCTATGCACTGCTATGCTGTCTGTGCCAGGGCCTGGAGGATGGTGAGACCTTGGAACAGGTTTCTGTTGAGCCCTTGGAGAGGGGAGTCAAAGAGCGACTGGCGCTGCTGTCTGAATGCCTGCAGGTGAGCCTGAGCCAGGAGAAGGGCGTCCCAAAACCAACAGTGCATAAAATCCTGCAGGGGCTGGAGGAGAAGAGGCCTAAGTGGAGTGCCATGCAGCTGCAGAAAGCATGGAAGCTCTGCAATAAGAGGTGAATGAGAGAGAAAAGCGTAATAACAGTCAAACAGATATTCGACTGAGTGACTGACATAGTTGTGTAAGGAGGAAGTTGTTCACTTCCCAACAGAATATTTTAGCCAAAGTAATACCCACAGTCGAAAAATGAACGGATATGTCCCACTTTTAATTCATCCTTTTAGTGACATATTAAATGATTATTTTATTATTGAAAAATGGATCACTTGTGATTCAGTGCTTGTCAAATGTCTCTGGAGATCATGAAATGGCCAACATTTTTGCTGGTGATCTTTCACTGCTTAAACTGAGCATGTCTGCACTGGCTGTTGCAGGAGACTATAGCAAACAAGAGGTGTTTTTTAAATATGTATGTAAAAGTTACAACATTATTTTAAAAGTGCTTCATTTTCACACTTGATTCTTCATCTGGTGGCCACCACTGTTTCCAGCCTATATGAATGAGTGCCAGACTTTCTCATGCACTTGACACAGCTCAGAGCCTCAGGATTTCCACCTTTCCTTAATCACATCCTCGGCTATTTAAACCTCTTGTCCAAAACGGTTAAAGCCACTACCTTTTAGAATTTGTACTGTACGGCAGTTGCAAGTATTGTTCTCCACGCTTCATTTGTCTCGGAGAACAAGGAAGAAAGCAGCGAGAGCAGATGTTAGGAGGAAGGGGATCTTTGTTTCATTTTGTAAGGTGGAATGAAGAAGTAGGGGGTGACATGTGCACTGTGGTTTGAGCCACATTAATATATCAAATTCTTATATATACTGCTCACAAATATATGTTCTATGAGTATTTTTTTACTTGTCAATTATCCCCTAGTTTTTGTGAGCAGAGTAGTTATCGTGACATAGTCACAATAATGTTAGCTTGCATTCACCTTGTTTGGTTATTTTGTTTTAATTTAACAGCAACAAAGAGTTTGTGTGCCAAGCTCCAATTGTCTCCAAATTTCTCATCAAGTGCTACTTAAGTGCTGCCAAATAATGTGGTGCACCTCTATTCTTTATTAAGTAAATCTCGGCATATATGTTTGCCAAGCTGCTGACAAAAAAGTTCTAGTAACAAATAACAGAGTTACTTTAAGGTATTGTGTATCTGCTGCATTTAAGTAGCCCTAAAGAGATCCCTTTTTCTCGATTCTGATAAATGAAGAATTCCTGACGCTCCTGGCTAGTATCTGCATGACTTTATGTGTTGTACTGCTGTTGCCTGATTGATTCATTCATGATGGCATGTATGCTTAGTCGTCCAGGTGTTCATAAAGTACACCCTCAGTGTGTCTATCCCAGACACAGGTTCCCTTGAGGTCTAGACTGCCTTTTGAAAATCCACTTAGTGACCCATGTCTGTTGTTAGAAAGATTTAGTTGAGTTGAATTAAGAAGACAGAAATGACAAAAACGTCCAACCATTTAGTTGTTACAAATGGATCATGGCTTATGGATGGAAAACACTGGATCATGAAACCACCGATGGCCATGATAGTTCCATAATGCAAAAAATACCTCTCATGCAGTTATATGCAGCACGACGTATAATTGATTTAGGAGTTTTGCTCCTGGTTCAAAGTTCATTCGTTTAATCAATATGCAGTTTTGGTAACATGCATCTTGTTTGATCTCGAGGTTTATTTGAATTTCATAGTGCGTTTATGGTCATCGCTGATGCTATGCAGTCGGAATTTCACGGAACAGACAAGCTTGATGGTTTTGCGGAACTGGCATGACCATTCATTCTTCATTCTGTTTAGGCGTGCCCACAACTTTGACCATGGACAAGCAGTGCCAATCAATTCCTTCTTAATTACTGTTATTCAAAACGATTTACCGTCATATCAAAGAGACATGTAAAAAATAATTGCTTGTGTTCCAGGAACTTTTTGTTTAAACCAGAAAATGGGGGTGGGGGGGACAGCAGAAAAATGAGAGGGCAAATAGGGGGATGATACGAAACCCGGGAAGACTGATTATGTATCACCTGTCTGAGACAGTCAGTAGATCCATTACTATTCATTAAAATAACCTTCACTTTCCCGCACTGTTTGTGTTGTAAGCAATCAGCGTACAGTGCAGCGGCGGTGCGCCGGTTTGCTAAAAAACCTCCCCCTTTACTTGTCAACACACATTGACAAACACACACACACACACACACACACACACACACACACACACACATACACAAACCCCTCTGTAGTCTCTTGTCTTTGCAAAGTAATTTGTAGAGGAGAAGATGATTGCTCTCCATCATGGTGACCCTGGCAGGGCTTGACGGCGTGCATACACAGATGAAGATGAATGCAGTGGGTTCGGGCGGCGGCGGGGGTGTCCTGCCTCTTTCAGGGCACATTGGCTCTAATGACGTGATTGATAGCTTGTCCCAGATCCGTCGAGCCTCTCATTAATCAAGTCGCTGACTGGATCCAATCATTTGCTTCACCTGCACACTGATGGACAGGGAAGGATGCGGGGACCAGGTGCTGACACGGGCCCTGCTCGGGGCCTTGCAGCTTCTCCTCAATGTCAGTGGTGCTAACAGTCTCCTGACAACCGGCACTCTTCGTGTCACTGCCTGATTGGGAGAAAAAGGAAGAAAGTGGGGAAAGCAGTGACAGCAGGTGTGAGGAGGAAGATGTCCATTTGATGTAAGGTGAATTGGAGAAGTAGGGGATGGCATGGACACTGGGGTTTAGGCTAAAATAATATCTCAATACCTGACATTCTCACAATATAGTTATCTTGACATTATTACTGTAATATTTGCCTACCTTCACAATATTGATTGTGATGGATTGTTGGGTAAGGTTGTTCTCACTGGCATTAATACCGCCTGTAGTCTAAATTATGGGTGTAAATTAGTTAAATAAGTAAATGCAATGGTCTTATTAGGTTTCTACACTCACAGTCCATTCGATCAGTCCCGCTTACCATTTCGAAGCGTTTTGTAGTTCTACCATTACAAACTGTAGTCCATCTGTTTCTTTAAATACCTTTCACCCCTTTCTCTAATGGCCAGGACCACCAGACAGCAGGTCCTATTCGGGTGGTGGTTCACTGTGTTGACCTGAATGTATTGTTCAGACACAGCAGTGCTGCTGGAGCTTTTAAACACCTCAGAGTCACTGCTGGACTATAAATAGTCCACCCACTAAAAAACCCACACCCTTTGAGCACTGATAAAGGATTGGAGGATGCCTAACGAACACAAACTCATAAAACAAATGAGCTGCTGTCTCTGACTTTTCATAGACAAGGTAGAACAATGTAGGAGATGTGTATAATAGACTACCCTACGATGTGCTAAAAGGATTAAGCATATAAGGAAATGAAAAAATGAAAGAATGATCTAATGGTGGCCTAAAACCTATGCACAGTACTTGCAGTATCAATACTATATACTGTAGATAAATAGACAGCAAGGTTTATCCTAATACATTTTGGTCTCATACTAAAACTTCTGACTATCCTGAGATATTTCTATATGCACCATGCTGCAAAGTCTGGCTTTTGTTGTGGATTCATGCCAACATTTCAGCGTTGGTTACACTGCTAAATTGTCCTCGCAATCCCCATCTGATAGCTATTTGTCAGGGCATGTTCCTCCTGCTATATAAGCAGATACGGTTTAAACTCATCATGGCTGCTTCTCTCCCCCTCTGTTTCTCTCTCTCTCTCTCTCTCTCTCTCTCTCTCTCAGTGCTTTTGAGCTGGTGGAGAGTAACCTGGAGCAGGAGAGAGGTGTACCCAGCGAACCAGCCGAGCAGAAAATGGGGACTGCGTTGCTGGAGCTGTGCCAGTTAGCAGGTGGCATTCAAAACCTGCAGCAGATCCATCACACCATCCAGCTCAATGAGGTGGGCATGCTCCGTTTTTCACCAAGCAATTAAGCAGCGTCGAGCCTGCAGGCAAATCAGGTTTAAGATTTCTGCACACATACTGCCTCTGCTGGAAAATGCCTTGCTTATGCTTGACCTGTTGTACTGTGACTTTCACAAAGACAATAAGCTGTTACAAAGTTATCTTTCTCTTAACTTGTAGACACAATCAATCAGCCTCTTTTTCTTGATTAGTAACCTGTACCGGGGCAGCACGGTGGCTCGGTGGGTAGCACCGCTGCCTCACAACAACAAGGTCCCTGGTTCAATCCCAGGGTGGAGCGGCTTGGGTCCTTTCTCTGTGGAGTCTGCATGTCCTCCCCGTATCTGGGTTTACTCCGGGTTCTCCGGTTTTCTCCCATAGTCCAAAGACATGGTGTCTCTGAAACTGTCGTTGACTTGTGTATGCATGGCATCCCAGCCATGTAACTGGAAACAGCTGCACCCAAGCCCAGATAAATGGGGAGGGGTGGAGAAAGCAATGGCAAACTACTCCACTATTCTGCCGAAATACTTCATGGATCACATCGATGAAAGACAGAAAAGTGTGGAGATCGATGATCCATCAAGTGACTGAGAGTCGGCCGCGACTGTACGGTTAATCCAATCCAAATCTGTACGGAACAGTTTAAACTCTGGGACGCTGCTGTTGTCCTTTCACAGCAATTCTATTGGATTAAGGTCAGAACATTGATTCATCAAAAGATTAAGTCCTATTATTCTTTAACCATTCTTTGGTAGCACGACTTGTGTACATATGGTTGTTGTCTGAACAAATGACAAAAATTTTTTGTCTCATTTGTTTAACTGGGTTCTCTTTATTTACTTTTAGGAATCGCGTAAAATATGATTATGTTTTAAGTCATATTTATGTAGAAATATAGAAAAATCTAAAGGGTTCACCAACATTCAAAAACTATTGAAAGCTCCGGTTATGTTAAACTCCCTATTTGTTACCTTAAAAGTGAATACATTTACAGACAGGCAACTGTTTTTATAGCTGTATGCTCATTTATGAAGGTCAGCATACTGTTTGATAGATTCATTTGTGTATGCTGATTAATGACTAAGAAACTTGGCATTTGTCTCACCTCACAAGTATACTCTATACCCTAGTAGCAATTCTTAAGTTACATTTTATCATATGAAATGTATATGATAAATCATACTGGATCTCCATGCAATTGTGATATTTTTCATACTTTCATAACCTTGTGTACTGAAAACCTGAACTAGGAAGTCTTTCTTTCAGTCAACTGTATAATTTACTTATTGAAACCTACTATTTTAGTTTCCACAGGAGCTCGTTACCTATGGGGGAAATGGACAAGTTTTCAGCAACTGGGCTCAGGTAGTATGTGTGTGCGTGTGTGTGCGTGTGTGTGTGTGTGTGTGTGTGTGTGTGTGTGTGTGTGCGTGTGTGCGTGCGCACAAACGTGTACTCTTGTGTGTAAGTGAATTATTTGGGGGGGGGGCAATTAAATAAATAAGTGTGAGAGAAAATTTAATTTTTGTGCTTCATAATATTAGTCTGTGTGTAGTTCTGGCTGGTGTTGCATTACCTCAGCACTATGACTGAAGAGCAGACTCTGGTGATGTACAGTGGTCATCCTCTTGGCCTCTTTCCCAGCTTGCCCTCCTCGCCACGCTGTGTCATCACCAATGGCATGGTAGCCTACACACACAACCCACTCATACATTTATTTTAATTGTGCATTTTGTAAATACTGCTTGAATCTGGATCTGTTTTGCACAGAGTAGTTTATAATTGCTTCCTTATTTATAGGTCATTCCTAACTATTCTTCTAGAGAAAGCTACGAGAAGATGTTCGCTATGGGATGTACCATGTGAGACATATTTATTTTTGTCCTTAATCTGACATACAATACAATTACAGCAGCTTCAGCTTTACTGACTTTATATTTTAATTTCCTTCTCCTGTGTGGTCAGGTATGGACAGATGACTGCAGGAAGTTACTGTTATATTGGTCCTCAGGGAATTGTTCATGGCACCATGGTAATGAACAAAGCAGACTTTTTATTGTTGAAAATGTATGAATCTAAAATAGTTCCAAAATAAATTGCCGTCATCACCATGCTTAACGTTCAAATCACCACAAAAAGTTTACCCCTGCTTATCATGTTGAATGGTGTAAGATAGGCAGCTTTGCTGTTTTAATGTAAAGTCTATACTAATGTAAGGCAGTAATGTACAGTCTAATGTAAGTCTTTACAATGGAAAGACATTTGCCATTGAAAATACTGCTAATTGCACACACTTTGCCTGTAGCCACAGGCAACATGCTGTCATTACTTTCACACAGAGAGACTCGCTTATCACTACAAACCTGTTAAGTTATGCCACATGAGAGTATAGTATGCAACTCTAACTTTCTGACCTTCAACTGGGAAATTTTAAAGCAAGAATCTATTACATTACAAAGTGAAGCATTAGAGATGGGAAAATTGTTGAATACTTAATTTAGCAACCACTATAAAGATGAGTTATAACTATCACTGAAACATAATTAGCCTGTATTAATTCATCAAACTTGTGTATGTTCAACCAACTCTGTCAGCTTTACCATCACTAAGCTCGTTTCTTTCCTTCATTATACGGGTCCTTTATCACTGCCGCCATTATACCTATTGATCCACAGGAAACAATGCATGTTAGAACTGTTGCATCAAATATTTCAGATATATTGAAATGTTGCGTACATACCTGTATGTTGTAATTCTTAAAGTGGCTACTTTAAATATCCCCTATGTTTGTGTAAATGTGAATGTATTTGTGACTTTCTGCAAAAAGAGCCCTCTCCGTGGTGTATTCCTGCCTTACATCCACAATACCTAGACTCACTGCAAGAAGTTTGTATAGATGAATAAATGTAGATATTGTCATGATAAAATAATCACTCGTACTTCTTGTTGTGACATGCCCAGTGGTGATGTTATAGTAATGTATAATACAATCACTTTACTGCTATTGCTAAAATAAATATTGAAAATGTAATGTTATAATAATTATTGTCTGAGTATAACTTAAGTACTTAATTGTTCAACGACTATAACATGGCTTTCTAATATTAGTGGTTTTTCAGTTAGTGTGGATAAATGCATAAAGACCTTGGACTGATTTTTAGATTTTCTGTTTCTCTTGGTGTATAGCTAACAGTGCTGAATGCAGGTCGGCGGTATCTTGGCACAAGTGACCTGAAGGGTCGTGTATTAGTTTCCTCTGGCTTAGGTGGCATGAGTGGAGCACAGGCAAAAGCAGCTGTCATCGCTGGCTGTGTGGGAGTCATTGCAGAGGTCAGTGAGTTACCAAACATGAATAATTCCTTCATTCATTTTCTTATCCACTTATCATAGTCATGGTAGTGGGAGAGCTATCGCTCACAAACTCACACACACACTCACACACAAGGGGCATCTTGGAAACACCAGTTAACATAACGCACGTCTTTGGAATACGAGTACCCAGAATACCCTACGCAGAACATGCAAACTCCACACAGGTGGAACCTAGAGTTAGGTTTAAACTAGGTAGTTTTAGTGATAACCACTGCACAACTTTGCTGCCAACATTAATAATAAGCATGGTATATTTAAAATGCTAATTAACTTAGCATTCATTTGAAATGTTACCATTTAATAATAGTTAATAATGTAGTAAGTTGTTAGTGTCATTTTTTTCACCAATATTTATTTACACCCTTTTTACCTTATTTATCGCATGTATCAATCCTGTCAGATCTATAGATGTATCTACTTTAGGTGACTTTTACTTATTTAGTAAAGTCTTTTCTTAATGTAGGTTGATGAGGCTCCTCTGAAAAAGAGACATGAACAAGGTTGGGTGATGGAGGTCACAAAAGACCTGGATCACTGCATCCAGCGTATCAGGTAACATCAAGTTATCCAGTTCTCAATGACCTATCAGAGAACATCTATATTTTTATTTTGAGTGGCTGTCCTTTGTGATTTTAAAAAACATCGTGTCTTGCAAGTTTTGCATCCCATTGCCTTGTTTAAAAAATGTCACCCGATGCTGATACATGGGCCCAGAATGTAAATTGCAAGCTATGCTCTCAGCCTGCATCTGAAAATGAAATGTTCAACGTGATGGATGGTGTTTTGCAATCTTATAAGGTTACAGCTCACTCCAAGAAGTTATTCTTAATACAAGAATAAATTATAAAAGCTTTATGACATAGATACAGAAATGAATTGTTATTCTGTGTCCACAGGGAGGCTAGGAGATCCAAGGTGGCGCTAAGTTTGGGTTACCATGGCAATATTGTTGCTTTGTGGTGAGTATTAATTGTGAAGTTGGTAACACAAAGAGATTTCATTCATTCAAATATAAGTGTTCATGTGTCCTACTAAATTGAGGAGATATCCGCACTTGTGCACGATTTTGTTTTCTGTTTTAGGGAGCGTCTATGGCAGGAGTATGAGCAGACTGGAGAATTACTGGTAGATCTTGGTTCTGACCAGACATCACTGCACAATCCATTTAGTGGTGGATATTACCCAGTACAACTCAGCTTTACACAAGCCAACAAACTCATGAACACTGACCCTCAACGTTTCAAAGATGCCGTACATGAAAGGTGCACACGCGATTATAAAAAATTCTATTCTTAAACAATTAACCAGTGGTATGACTTCTATAAAACACAACTGTAAACACTTTCTGTAAAGTCTTTGTAGGCATGTAGCAGCAATCAATAAACTATCTGAAAAAGGGATGTTCTTCTGGGATTATGGCAATGCCTTCCTACTAGAGGCTAAGAGAGCAGGCAAATATGATCCCTACACTTCACATTTTTTACAGAACCTTCTAATTTTACAGCAAGCACACACTTTGTAAGTGTGTATTTTTATGAGTGATTCAGACATTTTGGTGCTGGTATCTTCTACCAGGTGCTGAAGTGGAGAAGACAGGAGGAGGTGCTACAGAGTTTAAATATCCCTCATATGTCCAGCATATAATGGGGTAAGTCATTAACATATCTCACTTATTTCACAGACTGACTGATTTTAATATTTGCTCTCTGTCTGTAGTGATATTTTCTCTCTAGGTTTTGGGCCTTTCCGCTGGGTCTGTACCTCAGGAAACCCTGCTGATTTGGCAGAGACCGATAACATAGCCACTGCTGTACTTGAAGAGATCAGTGCCACGGTATCTGATCGTGTTCAACAGCAGTACAGTGACAACATTCGCTGGATCCGTGAGGCTGGGAAACACAACATGGTACAGTCCTGTTACTATCCACTGTGCAGCTTTGAACAACACAGAAATAACACATACTGCTTTTTGCTAGAGCACATTCAAAAGTAACTTGACATGATGTCTTGTATGTTGCTTGCTTCGTACATCATTACATTTACATTGCATTCATAAAATGAAACAACAAGTGTAAGTTTACAATATGGCATCTCCTTTGTAACCACATTAAGCAACAACCTTAGTGGTTGCCTTATTGGAGTCAGCAACTGCAACTTGAAAACCTGATAAAAAGACCGCATTCTGTGTTAGAGAGTCTGAGAGAGCATAGTTTAGCCCTTGCAGTTGTGTTTTACTGTACTGTACTGTGTTTTTTTGGTGATGATACCAATCACCAATTGATACCAATTTGGTGAAGCAATTTACTAGATACTTTACAAATCTTTATATGACAACACCACAGAGCAGCTGTACAATAATTGACTTGTCTACTCAGCTGTTTCTTAGCTATTGGAGCCGTGAGTTCATTAGTATGTGTGACAGTCCAGTTACTTATTGACTGCAGACTACAATAGATGACACAGTGGACTGAACACACACCTAAATGTGATAGGTCATTTTGTTTGGAAACAAAACTTTACTTTAATCAACATTACATACGTATTATTTTCTTGATGGTTTGCTGTGTAGGTTGTGGGCACACAGGCACGTATTCTCTATTCGGACCAGAAAGGAAGAGTTTCCATCGCCTTGGCCATTAATCAAGCTGTTGCAGAGGGCCGAGTCACGGTAAAGCATTAAAAGCATCATATGTACATCCATCCAGTTAGTTAATATCTATATGTACCTGAGACAGGGTAATTAAGGTCTCATTCTCACTCTCTATATCTAGGCGCCTGTAGTGATCAGCAGAGATCATCATGATGTTAGTGGCACTGACAGCCCCTTTAGAGAGACTTCCAATGTTTATGATGGCTCTGCCTTCTGTGCAGGTAAATACACTTTAATATACACACAAACACAAAACTGGCTAAGCTGTCAGTTTTAATAAACAATGTCTCCACCCATTTCATTAAACATTCACCAGGAGCACAAATTCTTGGTGCAGAACAGAACATGTCTGCATTCTGCACAATAACACCCATCCAGTGACCATGCATGTATAGTATACATTCCATGTACTGGACTTTTATGGACTAGTTACTCACAATGTTTGTATACCTGTTTTTCGTATAGATATGGCTGTGCAAAATGTTATTGGTGATTCATTCCGGGGTGCCACATGGGTTGCTTTGCATAACGGAGGTGGTGTTGGATGGTAAATGGAAATTGGATTGTATTCTATTATCATTTAAGATTATAGAGGGTGCTACTGACTGTATTATGTATAGATGATGTTTATTTACTACATGACAACTGATGGTTCTTCTTATGGATGGTTATTCTCACTTCTGGAATAAATCTATCTTCAGGGGTGAGGTAATTAATGGAGGCTTTGGATTAGTTTTGGATGGTTCTGAGGAAGCTGAAAAGAGAGCCAGAATGATGCTGAACTGGGACGTCTCCAATGGGGTATGTAAAAGAGTAGAGTTTTTAGAAAATATATACAATACATTCTCTTATTATAATGAAGGCAATGCTGTACAAATGTTGTTTTACTTTCAGTGTTTTATTCTTTAATTCATTCACTTTTATTTTTGGTTTAATTCAGTTGGGAGGCGGGGCCTATTTGGTAGCACACAGTGCGAAATGGGAACTAACTTTAGACAGTGTGAAAATCCATAACAGGGCACATACACACTTTAGAGACAGCAAATGACCAAACAAATGGGGGGAGAGGGGGTGGGGAGTGGGGGGTGGGGGCTACTGGGGCTGGGGCTCTCTTGAGTTTGAGGTGACATGCCACCCAGTAGTTTATTATATTTGACTTAATGTATTATTGTGGTTGTATTATGGTATTTCCTTACAGATTTAAATGTATTGCCTTATAAACTTATTGATATACTGTATGCTCTCTGAAGGTGGCTCGGCGGTGTTGGTCTGGAAATTCTAATGCATATGAGACAATGCAGCTGACAATGAGAGATCAGAAAGAGCTGAGAGTTACTATGCCCTACCAAGTGCAAGATGAACATCTACTAGACCAAGCACTGCGGGGATAAGGCTACACTACCTTCCAACTTGAATCCAAGCTTACACTGCACATTTAAATCAGGACATGTATTTACATTGGCAGCCAACATTAATTGCTGACATTAACATGTTTGAGAGTAATTGAGTGTGCTTAATTTATTTGCTTGTTGCATGTTGTCTGTTTATGAGTGGTAATTAGTGTGGTTGCCATTATACACTACATGCTCAATTAAAATAAAATTATTGTCATTGATCATTAAATGTTTTTCTTTTTCCAGACAGTGATCCAATCATTGAAAATATACCGTAATAGATAATAAAAGTTTGAACATTATGAGATATATTTTGTTGAACCAGCAAATATAACTGGACTGTATTAGTACACTGGTTATGGTATGGTATAATGCTATTAAATCCTGAATGTTTTAGCACAGTGTCCGTCTGTGGTTGATAAATTTGATAAATTACACATGCTTTTTGGGTTTGTATCTGGTTGATGCTCCTGTATTTATTAATTTTGTTTTAATAATTGTCTTTTATAGAAAGTGAGATTGAAAAATATACCATACATTTTTTTTTCTGGCTGAAGAATTACTGATTGCTTTTTCATACCACGTCATCTATCTCCGATAACCAGCAATAAACAATTTAATTTTGCATTACTTTACAATTAATAAAATGTTTTCTGAAACATTCTGATACCCTTTTCAAATGCCACCTAAATCAGATGAGCTTTGCATTTGTGAAAACAATCTATAAAAGTCAATTTATCTGTCATTGTGGAAACCATCCAGGCTGTTTCTGGTGCAAACTCTTTGGTGCTGACTGAACATTGTCTTCCGGGCTCCAGTAAAGACGCTTAGTTCACTTGTGTGACAATTTGAGACAGAACCAAGCTTTGTTGCCATGGAGTAAACCCAAACGGAAGTCCACGAGAAAGATCTGTCCCTTTAATACTATAAACCAGTATGCTGGAATATTTCATCCACTGATTGAACTAACTCAACGCCATTAAAGTTAGTTTTATTCAGCTTTTAGGCGCACGTCTTACAGTAGGTGCCTTATCTCTTAATGGCTCATAGTTTTCACTTGCCGTAGTGATGGAACTCGTGGATGATCCGGAGCTGGAGGAAGAATTCAGACGATTAAAGAAGCGAGATTTGTTCCAGACTTACCTCTTTAAAAAGGCTTGTCGCTCGTTTGGATCGCCGAAATGCAGACAGCGGGTAACCATCGCACCTCCGATGAACGAACATCCAGTGGATCCGGGTCCAGATTTACCCCGTGTTACAGGGGGCAGAAGTTCTAGGGAAATCAAGGGGGACCAGAGTGAAGAATACGGGCACTGGGCCAGGGACCGACGGACTTTTCGTAATAACAATATTGAAGGCATATGTAATCTGGATAGATGGTTCCAAAGCAAACCCAAGCTTACCGAAATGGAGAGAACCGTCATGCTTCGGAGGAAGAAAACAGGCTTGCGCAAAACGCCAAATGTGAGCCCCTCATAAGTCGTGTCTTCATACACTGCTCACAAAAGCATTATTTCATTTTGGGAAGTCTCTTAATTTTGTAAGCAGTATATATACAACCTGGAAGGGTTTGGTTTGTTATGAAATGGGTAGATTGGATGTAATTAACTACATACCAGATACACTGCTCACATATTTTTGTATTTTAATTAAAAATGATTTTTATATCAAATAAATCAAAACGGGGCAGCACGGTGGCTCGGTGGGTAGCACTACTGCCTTACAGCAAGAAGGTTCCAGGTTCTGTCCCACGGTGGAACGGTCTGGGTCCTTTCTGTGTGGAGTCTGCATGTCCTCCCTGTGTTTACGTGGGTTTGCTCCTGGTTCCTCCCACAGTCCAACGACATGCATGTTAGGTTAATTGGTGTCTCTAAAGTGGGCTTCAGTGTGTGACTGTGTGTGTGTGTGTGTGTGTGTGTGTGTGTGTGTGTGTGTGTGCGCGTGTGTGTATGTCAGGCAATGGATTGACGTCCCATCTGGAGTTGTTCTTGCCCTTGCGCCCAGAGTTGCCGGGTGGGCACCGGCTGGCCCCAATGGGCATTTATCGGATGTTAATGAATGAATGAATAAATCAAAATGAAGTATATTCTAATTTTTGTAAGTAGTAACCTATACCTTAGTGACGACTTGCTTTTGTGCCGTCAGGTTCCTGTGTCTCTGGATGGACAGAAGAGGGAGCACACTTACAGCGAGTGTGTACCTGGGCCCAAATGCTCTAAACAGCTGCAACTTGCTGCAACAGCTGCAACAAAGGCATGCTCGAGAATGCACACAGATGTCACAGCACTGGAAGAAAACCTTTGCATGGTCTGAAACATAGATACAAAAATTGCTGTAGTGACAGCTTGTTCGGATTGAAGGATGTTATTGTCAAGGTTCTTAGGGCTACAACCTAGAGTTTGCTTTGAAACTTAGACATGAACACAGAATATATACTATAGTTAAATATGCAACCATAAAAACATTTTTTGTTTACAATTTACCTACTGCTACAGTTACTGTTCAGTTACTTTGGCAATGTCTGTACTGAATCACTGATGGTTATTAACCAGGTCTGTTTGGAGATCAGTATTATATAATATAAAATTGATAAAAAAAAATATATATATAGAAAAAGTGGAAACATCCCTAAAACTGTATGTACTCCCAAATATACAATCAAATTAATAGACCTTTAAGAAAGCAAGGGTGCAGGATGTGCATCCAAGGATTAAATGTAATACATTGGCTTAAATATTCTTACATTTTTCTGTATTGGCATTTTAGTTTAATAACAATCAAGTAAAAAATATTAACAAAGTTGCTAAAATGGGATCCTGGAAAGTTTGTATGAAACTATGGAAAAAACGAATTTGTTGGGGGGATATGTGTTGGAAACTTTTATGATAGTCCCTGTTTTACTGTCCTAAGGGATGCCATTTCTTGAACTTTATTATTTGTGTTATATATGTTTTGTGAAATAGGGAGGCAAACAGCATAAAGAGGCTTTTACTCAGGATGACCACTCCCAGCGTTCGTCTTTAGGTGGACCCACAGGCAGTGCAGTCGATCACTTCAGAAAACAGTGTTTGAAGGAATACCTGGAGTCTCAAGAACGTTGCCAACAACGTGGCCTTGGTATTAGTTCAGCTACATTACAGCGAGGTAAACACAATATGAGATAAGCATGCAGCAAAAAACCCAAAGGAATCTGTATGGGCAACAATCTTAAAATATTTTTCGTCTTACTAAGTTCTGCTGCACCCGTGTGATTTGAATATGAGCTCCATTGATGTATTTGGCCGGCAAGGTCCTCGAAGGGGCTGGATGGCTTACAGCATCCTTCCAAAAGAGCTTGAAGAAGAAGATTACACAGATCAGGAAGAAAGGTCAGAATTGTCTACTCTGTGTGCGTGTGTGTGTGCCTTTAAAACATTATCAAGTAAGCTACAGTATGTGATATCCATAGGACATAAGTTCTTTTTAAAATGTTGACTAATTAATTAAGAAAAAAATCTGTTACAAGACAATACAGTTATTACTGCATTACCTCTAGCTAACATTAACAAAATAAGTCATTGATTAGTTACCTTTTGTTGATACGCTTATAATGGTTTGTTTACTTCACAGTCAAAATTCTCTAACATAGAACCAAACTGTTAATGCTTTCTATTACATGCAGACATTATTTTTATTCTGGGACTGTGAATTTATAATTTATTATTAAACCTCTTTCTGTGTTTTTAGTAATCAAGGTGCAGACGCTAGTGCGTTCTGGCCAGGTCATGATGGTCATGTGCGGTTGTACCAGCCTGAAATATCCAGCCGTCCTGAGAATGTGCTTTTTCATCACGTTGAACACAGACCAGGTGCAAATCCAGGACACTGGCCTGTCAATCAAGCTGGATACTTCACATCTGGAGATATAAACAGAAACAAAGTCTACATTTTGTAGATTATCAGACTATGTGACCTTCTACAACCCACTTGCTTATTTGCAAATAAAATTTCCTGAAACCTTTTATAACCCTTTATAGTCTCTGACCAAAGACCTAAAAAGGGACCAATACTCCTTGGGTGGTTTATGTGATAATTTAAATGATTAAGTTTGTATTAATAGTAAAACTAAGTAAATAAATAATAAAAAATCATAATGTAAAACATATACATATCTGCAGTTATTTTGTTCCATACACACTTTAGGAGTCAGTTTTAAGATATTTAATCCTCAACGGGAAGCCTTTGGAGGCACATGGAGGCCCTCCAAAGGATGGAGAGAGTTACTGCTGTCTGGTGTGGCCTGGGAATGGTGGGATTGGTTTATTTTCATGAAAACCAGTAGAGTGAAGATTATTGTGTTGAAACATCTTAGTGTTTGGGGCTGGAACTGGTACTGGAATATAAGCTCAGAAAGAAAAGAGAAAATGTAGTTACTTTGTGCAGCATGAAACTCTGGCAGCATGAACTATAGCAGCCCAGCTAGAAAGAGGAGAACCAAAGGAGCCAAGAGGGATTACGTGAGACATCAGCAGTCTACCTCCCCAGCAATTAACATCTCTAGTGCATCTACTTGCTGAACAGATTTGACAAGAATAGAACTTTATGCCTAAATTAGTTCTCAATCTTATCGTGGGAAAGAAAGTCATAAAGTAATTACTGTTAAAATCATGCTGTACTATGTTTTGTGATATTTTATGTTCTAAATATTCTAAAATGCACAGCTTTAGCTTTGGTATGGCCCTGTTTATTCTCTGCCATTGTATCCCTCCAAGCAATTTTAAATTCCTCCAATTTACTATGTCACCACTGATGTTTCAATGTTTTAAACTCTGAGCTCTTTGCTTTAAAGTACGGGTGTGGTCATTGTACCAAGGTGCTAGCCTTTGTTTCCCTAATACATTTGGCTATAGCAGGAGCGACTATATCCAGGGTTGAGCTAAATACACATTCAAATTTGTTGGTTTCAAGCTCAAGATGATAAGGCACTCCATTGCATTAAATGATAACTTTGGAAGGTTATTATTAAACGCAACTTTAGTATGAAAAGTAATAGCACACTTGGTGTGATAACAAAGGAGTAGGTGAATTTTATTTGGTACACATAGCTTGAAAACCTCAGAGACAGTGATAAGAAATTAATTCACTTGTTACACTCATTACATGTTAACTCTGAAGTGTGCCTGACTTTAAAAATAATGATATTGAGGCATTATTAGTGTGTTATAAAATTTGGTATGATGACAGGAGGCTAACAAAAGTCTGAACCCTTCCGAATCTGATGATCACTCACAACCCTTTTTCTGTGCTCAAATAAATATACTTTGTTCGTGCCTTGATACACATCCACAACCCTGTTATAAAGGTTAGACTTTGGTTGACTCATTTTTCATCCCATTAAAAACAGCCAATTTCACTTTTAAAATAACTGCTCATCATAGAGGTTCATATATGTATCATTTTCCTTAACAATAAATTTAAGTCATATATTTATGTCTTATTTGTTTAATTGAGTTCTCATTATCACTTTTATGACCTTCAAAGAAACCTGATGATATTTTAGGCAGAATACAGAAACATTAAATCTTCTATACAGAAACATTAAATCTTCTAAAACTTTCACAACTTCAAAGCATCATTATTAATTTTTTTTTTACCATAGTAAAGATATGTTCATGTTGATTCTCCTATTACATTGTTGATTATGCATCCGTTAGGTTATTTTGTTTAGTGCAAAAAGAAAAACCTATTTTTTAAATATGTGCCAAAGTTAATAATGACATAGGTAATTACATTAAACTTGTGCGTTAAGTATGAGAAAAAGTATTTTGTTTGGGGCATATTTATTCCATATAACACAGGGAAATGGGTGATTGTGACCATGATTTGCATTAGGAAGAATAGCAGTGTTGTGTTGTGTGTAGGTGTGGTGTTGGTTACTCAGACAAATCTTTGTCACTGCTATACCATAGTTATAAAACGAAGGCAATAAGATGTCTAGGGTTTTAAGTTCGCTCCTGACTACTCGAGAAAATGGTCTCCTCTTCAGCCTGCTAGGCACTGAGTGCTATGTGAGTTCACCAATTTTGTATTATTTTGCAACTTTGCCATTATACATAAACCAAAGCCTAGGAATAATTGTCATTTTTGTCTCTGTACTGATAGTTTTGTCTTATTACTATTGTAAATAATTATAGAGAATGTATACAGAGTATAAAGTAGTCTCTGTATACAGTCTGCTTCATATGTAATGCAATTTTGGTAAAGATAGGTAAAGGTACAGAAAGGCAATGAAAATAAACTCAGTATGGGTAATTTTGTCTCCCAGAAAATATGAGATTTGACTTTTAATTGTAATATATTTCTACTAATAAAACATGTCTTTTATTGCATATTATTATAATAACATAATGATTGCTGAGGTACAAGGCAACGAATGTAAAACTCCCTAGCTCAATACTGAATATCTAAAATTCAAACCAAGTCCAAGAGTCTTAAGAGAGGCAGCCAGAATTTCATTACAATTTTTCTGGAACTTATGGAATCGTGTATGCTCAGAAGGTTCTCAAGAAGATAAACACCTTACAGTGACAGATCTTCCATGATGCTTAACAGTGGGCAGGTGTCATAACTGCAACTGTGCTGTACTACAAAAAGCATCTCAGACAATAATTGTGACACCTGATATTGTTAAAAACTCATGTTGGTTTTTATTTTCTTAGGTTGGATTTTGGAATGTTCAGAGTTTTTAACCGATCTGCCAATAATGCTGAGGGCGAACTGCAACTATAGTGCCTAACTAAATGTAAATAACCAAAGTGTAATAATAAATGCAGAAGTGAGCGTTTCAAAACAATTTTTGTGCTATAGAGTATAAACTTGTTTCTCTGATAGAATGTAAGTTCAAATAAAATGTCTCGGTAGCGAACAAAGAGCTTCTCTGTTAATTTGTGTGGCGTGTCTATTTCCTGCTAAACTAATTTTACTAATAATTAACAGGCAATATTCCTTATTGGTTGGTGTGCATGTTTTTTAGCTGTCGGCTTGTGCAGTAGTACAGCTTTACATGGCAACTCCAGCTTCTAAGAGTCAAAACTCAGAATGGAAACTTCACAGTTGTGGAGTGGCCTGTCTTGTGCAGGACAGAAAATTACATTCAACATTGATACGGCTCTTCTGCATCAAGGTTAGACTCACAACAAAAAATAGTTCTTTTAATAGACATTCTCATTCAAACTTACTCCTGTTAGTACATTATACTATATACTATACTAATGTGGCCATGCGTGCTTTAAGCAAATAGTACACTAATTGTACTCACTAGTTATCTTATGGGTCATTGTTCTTATCTATGTGATGTTTTAAAACTGTTAATATACTATATATACTATATAATATACTATAATATACTACTATAATACTATTTATAATACTGTATAATATACTTATAATTCAGTGTTTCTATACCAGTTTACCATACAAAAATTTTGACTCAAAATATTTGACTCTTTTGTCATAGATATTGTATATATATATATATATATATATATATATATTGTCAATATTGTCATAATATTACTCTTGCACTCTCTCATGCTAGCCACTGAAAGGTCAACATGGCACCTAATGGCAAATAACTCATGGCAAATGGCAAAAAAGATTTTTAACACCCTGCAGTGAGCTCGGTGCACGGTGTCCAAGACCATACAGTGATTTAACAAGACAGGTTCAATTCAGAACAGGCCTCACAACGGTCAACCAAAAAAGTGCATGTGTTCAGCATTATATCCAGAGTTTAAGGGGTGGGGGGTCAGCTTGTCAGTGCTCAGAGCTTTCATCACACACTATATAAAACTGGTCTGCATAGCTGCTGTCCCAGACGGAAGAATCTTCTAAAAATGACAGGCACAGGACATTACTGGAACCATATCCTGTGGTCTGATGAGATCAAGATAACCTTATTTGCTTCAGATGGTGTCAAGCGTGTGTGGCGGTTTTGTTGCCAGCGGTTAGCCAAAGAATGGCTGTGTGTTGAGGTATTTTGAGGGCACAGTAAGTTTACAAGCTGCAGACTGACTACTTTACATCGTATCAAAGTGTCATATCTTCAGTGTTGTCCCAAAAAAGATATAATAAAATAGTTGAGGGGTGTACTCACTTTTGTGACATACTGTATATATGACAAATCTTCATTTTGATTGCATTAAAAACTGTTTTTCTGTTTCTTTTTCTACAGAGGGCCAAGTTACTGTGGGAACAAGAGCTGTATACTCCTTTTAAGTATTCTACACCCGTCCCATATTTCCATACTTTCCAAGCTGATGTTAGTGCCACAACTCCCTCTATTATCTTGGATATATCCAATCTTTTAAGCTATTTTTCATATGATCTGTTATAAGTAACACTGACGTGGCATTGTTTGTCTTTATGTGCTTATGTAGAATTGTTGGGCTGGGCTGAACTTTGCCAGTGAGGATGAAGCCAGCCAGTTCTGCAATGCTGTACAGAAGTGTATCAGTGCTGCAGGTTTTTACACAATCTCACACAGTAACATACTTTTACATAGTACACTCAACTCCTCTCAAAGTAAACCCACACTATTACTACTGGTCATACACAATGTAGTGGGGAAATGGCTATGCAAATGGTAAACTAAGGGGGACAAACAATTACTTGGTTGTGTTGTAGTATATAAATATGTAAAATATTTTTGTTGTTAGGATGCCCAGGTGACCCTGCTGGTGCCTCTTGTCCGTGTTGTGTATTATATAAGCACAATTTGCTGTATCTAAGGAAGGGGGGAGGGGGGGGATCATACTCATTTATTAATACACAATAAAATAGTCAGTGTAAAATAGTATTTGTTAAAATAAAATCCATTTCAAAAACATATCAGAGCCACCTAGAAACCTTCCTGTATATTTGAAAATACTTACTTTTTAAAATACAAAGTTGATTGTTGTTATTATGACAGATGACAGCAAATATGATTTTGTTTCAAACTAACAGGTTTACTTGACTAGTTCACTGCTACAAATATGTACAGTACATTTGTATTTGCCCATATTTCACAAATGTATCCCAAAACTATTTGACATAATTGAAAACAGCCATTCAAAAGTTAATCATTCAAAACTACTTAATACTCAGAAATATTGTATGTTAAGAAGGTTTATTGCTATTATGAGTTAATAGCAGGGATGAAATATGCAAATAGTGAAATGACAAAAATTGGAATAACAAAATATTTTTTACAAAAGCTAGTATGTATATGCCTGCACACTGTTTTCTCGAGGATAGGCTCATACTTGTTGGTGTATTCCATACTCTAATACCTTATTGTATGCTTAGAACTGGCTGCTAACTGTAAACCACTGATTGTTCTTGAGAAACCTGTGTAAATAATAACTATTTTGTATTGAGCCCTTTAACTGGAGTCTTCACAAAACATGTCCTTTTGTGACTGCACTGTTAAAACTGGTGTGTTGAGTCCTAGGGTCTGCTCCAGCTTTTAATCATTTATGTCATTTCAGCAGCATTATTGTGTTTTGCAGCACGTCCCGTGTTCACACGTACTCGCAGTCTGGATTCTGCAGCTGCATTGCTACTAAGGAACAAGCTCAACTCTTGCCTGTCTGTTTCTCAAAATCACAACTGGTGAGGAATATGTAATAATAATCATAAACACATTCCAAAGCTCATATCGATGTTTGATACTGTATTATCCACTTTATTTAGATGTACCTTGCTAGTACTGAGTTGGACCCTTTTGCCTTCAATACAGCCTTAATTCTTCTTTCCATAGATTGAACAAGGTCCTGGAAACATTTCTCAGAGATTTTGGTCCATATTGACAGTAAATCATCATAGCGCCTGCAGAATTGTCCTCTGTGTACCCATGATATGAGTCTCGATCTGGTGGAGGTTAGTTGAGTAAAAAATTCACTGTCTGTGTGTCCCATCTAGGGGGTTGTGCACTTCTCCAAAGCCTCCCTCCTGCTCTGCATCTGGATCTTTGGCAAAGAGGAAGGGACCCTTGCCACCCATTCCTTCTTATGCACGTAAGGCAACATCTATTCCTGGTCTCAAAAATCTGCAAAACCATATGCTCTTCCATGTTAGTCCCTCAACATTCCCTGGCCCCAAAATGATCATAAATGCATTACTCACTTCAACTGTGAGGAAACAACACTCCAAATCAGTCAGTCTGTAACCTGTCTATAGACTGCATTCAGGAACTGTATGTATGTGACTGGGTCTATTCATGTATTTTATTGCAGAGAACAAGTTATTCTCTCATCATGAAGCATAAAAGAAATTTGCATTTGCAGGTAACTCCATACACTTTCACACACAACATCGCATCACATAGATTTTATTTTGTTCCTCAAACACTTACTTTCTCTTTTATCTCTCTCTTTTTGTAGATGATGTGCATGGATTCCTGTAAGCTTGCTGGATTTGCAAAATATCAGTAGTATAGATGTTACTTTCGAAAACAATGTGTATAAAATGACTGTTACAAAACTAACAAAACTGACCAAAAGCACATTGAAACATAGGCCTAACTATCCAGTGGGATATTTGGCACATACCATCGCTGGTCAGTGTAAAACATTTATCTTAGCTGTTGTAGTCTTTCTTTTTTTAATTTATATTTGTGAAATATGGACATATATCTGAATCCCTCCTTAGCAGCTGGTATGAAAATGAAAAATTCCCTGCCTGTTTCTAGGTAACTAGTTTCTCTGGGCCAAATTACTCACAGAGTTGCACCATGCATTTGTATTTCCTGTGCTGTTTGCGAAAGGGATGAAGCATGTCTGATATGTACTGTGTGTTAACAGTTAAGTAAGAAACTTTAGAAAGTTTACAAAGTCAGTACCATTTTTTATTGTGCATTACTAATACGGCTTCCTGTAAATATGTCTCCCCTCCACCCCTAGTCATCCAGATTGAGGGATTTTGTGTACCTACATTCCATGCCCAGAAAGTTATAGTATAAAACAGCAGTCAAGCTGTCTGCCTTAAAATTACATGTGCAGAAATGTTACACACTTCACTGTAGTGTGTTAATAAAACAATAGGCCAGCAGAGACCATGCATTAGTGATTTTATTATATGTAAAATGTGTTATTAGGCACAGTTTACATATAGTAAAGTCACAGTAATGCATGGTCTTGGGTGGTTTATTGTAGACATATAAATATTTGATTGAAAAACTGAGTTTAACATATAAATGTGTTATTCATAACATTTGTAATAAATAATTATTTAACAATGCAATCTCGTCCCTACCTGGCCAGGCCCACATGGAAGCCAACAAGATGCTGAAACCTGGATTCATTTTTATATTCTTCAGTGTTTGGTTTACAAAAGTTTACAAAAACACTTCTGTAAAAGGATCTTCAGCGACTCTTTGAAAGTCAGTGGTTATGCTTTTCTCAGGGCACTACATTTGAAAACAGTGGACAGCCACATACAGACTCTCCTCATAATTATCTCCTTGTTTTTTTATTTATTAAGATATCATTTCATATACTGACATAATATTCATGTTGTTGATTGTCTTTTTGTTTTTCTCTGTAATTCTGTAGATATATACACTGTATAGCTTTCACTGGATTTTTGGATACATCCTCATGGAGTAACAATGATGTGAACATTTCCACTGTACAGCGTTCCGGGATGGGTGCAGCTCAAAGCAGGGTAACATGCAGGACTATTTAAGCTGAAATATTGTTAACTCTGTACAAGCATTTAGTAATAGAGCTTGCTAAACAGAAACATGCAGTAGAGCAGAGGAATTGGTGTATGCATATAATGGAAATAAACATTCATATTACATGATAGTTGTGCTTTCATATCTTCGAATGTAATGGACAAATGTGACTATGATGGTGACAAACACATAGCTTTTTTCATCAATAGGTCTCCATGATAAGATTTAACTTATATATAGTTTATTTGTTTTATCTGATTGTATTCAAGTGGTAATCTGTTATCTAAAGAATTTGCCTAAAAATTCCTAAACAACACACTTTCCTGGTCTGTGTCCGTGTGTTTTCACTTTGTGGACAATGCATTGCATGGTTAATGAGAGTAAATGAAGAAAGTTGTTCGAGTTTGTATTAATTCACCTGTAGTAATCACTTTATCCTGTTGGGCATCGTTTGTATATGAAACATATCCTCAAAACACTGGTCTGCCATTACTGATGTTTACACATAACGGAGGTCTTATTCATATTTCTTCCTTATGAGTTTTCTTGAGGTTTTTGTCACAGGTGAGGCTTCTTTCATTCCCTTTCGTTTATTTTTAACACAATTAAATCCTATACAGTGACCATGATGAAAGTGTTGAATACTTTTAAAACTTTACTTTGCTTAAGATACTGAACTATAATTTTGACCAAACAAGTAATGCATTTGGTGATGTGTATTCTGTATTCTGTCTTAATTTTTAGAGTCTTTGGATAAAAGCTTCTGATTAATGTACCCTACACACAAATGATTATTATATTCATTATCATTTTGAAATATTCCCTATTTTTTGTAAGCAGTATAGTTTCATGTTTTATGTAGTGTATGTAGCATAATGTTCAGCTCCCTTCATAGTGGTGCCTCAGCAGTTATGGCTTTAAATTATGAAGTTGATGGTTGTGAGTTCAAATCCTGGGTCTGCTAAGCTGCCATTGTTGGGCTCTTGATCGAGTTTGTACATTTCTATTTGTAATGGCTTTTAAATGCTGTACAGTTACGGGCTAAAGCAATGTCAGAAAAAAGCAGTCACTGTATGCACTGTATGTCAATCACTATACCCAGTTAGATTATTTCAGAGTCACAGGGATCTCTAAATGGCAGCACAAAGTAGAAATGAGCACTAGACAGAGGACCAGTCTATTTCAGGACACACATTCACTCATACTGGGATGTTTTGTTTGTTAGTTTTGTCAGAAACCCAGGGGGAGAACATGCAAACTCCACACATACAGAAACCTCCACAGCTGCTCCACAGTGCTGACCCTGTGCATATTTGTAACGCATGTATTTGAATTTACACGAGTAAACATGAACTTTGCTTCCACTAAGCAACTTTTGCCTTCACACTTTTTATAAAGCTGAAATACTTAATTATGATATCCAGACGAAAGAGAATATAGTGTAATTAGGTGTAAAATCATTGAGCTACCTTGATCAGAGCAAATCCATCTTTACCTGAAACCCACACGCAACTTCGTAAACAAAGCGTAAACATTACGTCAATCGCTGCTGTATGTCACCATAGTTACCCCAGGTGGCGTACTTATTATTAGATACAGTAAGCGGATTGAGACCGAGCCACAGACACTCGCTGGTGGCGATCGCTGCTCCACTACGCCGAAACCTTAAAGATGAGGGGGCAGAGTCGCTCCAGAGACTTGTATAACGGGCACAGGACGGGTAAGATCAGCTCAGTACTGCTGTTGCTGAGGCTGAATTTGATCTGGAACGTTTCTGTTATGAGAATTAGCGAGAACGTGCAGAGTATAGAAACAACGCATGGCGGAGCGTGTAAACAAGTGCGGTTAGACGAGCGTGCAGAGCTTAAGCTGTCTCTGTTTTTCCACAGTAATGTGGTTAAATATTAACCTCCATAAAACGGTGGTGAACGAATATATTTCCGTAGTGGCGTGCTTGTATATAGATCATTTATTTCCATGGGTTAATTTGTGTACGCTTTGTAAGTTATGAATGTAAAATGTTAGGTTTCCACCACATATTAGACATTCCTGATCATCCAACTATGGTTCAGTGGATCGATGTGTAATACAGTAATACGATTCTATAGATATTATATATATGATCAGCATTTATATTTATAACTAAACTCAAAGCAAGTTTAGTACTTATGTTTAGTAAATATGACTACTAAAGCATAATCTTATAATCTTTGAATTTTTTTTTCTTTTTTTTTAATGAGAATAGTAAATATTGATTCATTCATTCTCTTCTGCTCAATCCATATGGGGTAGCGGGCCAGCCGGTGCCCACCCAGCAACTCTGGGCACAAGGGCAGGAACAACCCTAGATGGGGCGCCATCCTTCTTAGGGCATACACAGTCATACACTAAGGGACTCTTTTAAAGACACAAATTAACCTAACATGCATGTCTTTGGACTGTGGAAGGAAAGCGGAGTACCCAGAGTAAACCCACACATATACAGGAGGACATGCAGACTCCACACTGAAAGGACCCAGACCGCTCCACTTTGGGACTGAACCCGGGACCTTCTTGCGTGAGGCAGTGGTGCTACCCACCAAGCCACCGAGCTGCCCATAGTAAATGTTGGTGTTATTATTATTATTATTATTACTACTAATAATAATTAATTCATAAATGTATAGAATAGTACTATTATTATTAATAATAAGAATAATATATTATATTTTATTAATATTTTCTATACTTAAAATACATTGTTATAATATTTACTAATCAATGCATATTAATTGTTTAATTAAAATAATAGTGGGGTACGGTAGCATTGTTGGTTAATGTGGTTGCCTTTCAGCTCCAAAAATCTTCAATTCCGACCTTGGTTCCCGCTGTCTGGAGTCTGCATGCCCTCCCAGTGTCCGCATGCGTTTTAGTCCAAACTCTGGTTTCCTTCCACAGTCCAAAGAAATGCTTTAAGTTAATTGGTTAATGCTGATGTGACCTTAAATAAAGCAAATTAACAAACAAACAGTATGCTTAGTGAATATGGTTAGTGAAGCATTTTTATGATAGGAATATGGTTAGTAAAGTATGTAGAGTCTGGGACCTTGTGACTCGAGTCCCTAATGCAATGACTCACTTTTCAGGCTGAACTCGCACTGTAAATGTTTGTGTGCAAAGCATTAATACTTGCTTAGTAAAGTTTGCATATTTATTACACTGGTTATTAAAGATTTGTCCCATTCAGACACTACCTGTTTCATATGCATTTTGGCATGCAAACTACATCCACTGATCCATCCATCTGTTATCTTCTGCTTAATCCACACGGGGTCGCAGGCCAGACAACTCTGGGCGCAAGGGCAGGAACAACCCTAGAGGGGTACACACACTAAGGGCTTCTTTAGAGACACCAATTAACTTAACACACATGTTTTTGGACTGTGAGAGGAAACCCTAGGATTGAACCCTGGACCTCCTTGCTGTGAAGCAGTGGTGCTAACCAATAAGCCAGGCATGCAAGACATGCAAACTCAAAATATGTATTTATATTTTCAAATATAGATTGTTCCAGGATATTTCCAGATAATTGCAAATAATATATATGTATGAGTGCTGTAAAGGATTTCAGGCAGAAATATTACCATTAACACAAGTATTTTAAATGTTTGTGAAGTGCAGTAGCTTATTCTTGAATGCACAGTCTTAGTTAAATCAGTCACCAGTGGCCTGTAGAAACGTGGCTAGATGTGTTGGGACATGTGCAGAGTGTTTCGAACCTGTTGAAACGTTGTACTTTTGTGTACAATGTTTAAATGTTGTACTGTACCCCATCCTCCATTATAATGAAACTGTTGTATCTGTGGTGTGTTGATATCACAAAAAGAGTTATTTTGCAACTTTCATTACAAAAAATATGTTTGGTTGGCCAGGACAAAGTCTGAGCCCCACATATTTGTGGTGTTGTACTGTATACTTTTAATCTTCACTCGTTATAAAGACATAAGACATATCAGTTCTTGCATATTGCAGTGTTATATGATTTTTGTTATCTGCTTGTATTGTATTGATTGTTGTATTTATCTGCTTCAGTTGCACAAGGTACCCGTCAGTAGTTTGCATAATAAAATTATTATTATTATTAAAATTATTTTTATTAACTCCACCATCATAACCATAACAACAGAAGTACATAATAGGTAATAAACTTCACTTTACTAAACCTTAGCTTAGGTTAGGTTAGCTACTGTAATATGGCAAAACAGCTATTTAATTTTTTACTTACCATTACCAGCTATCAGTCGTCATGTTTATAATGGGTGAGTTCCCATTCCCTCCTAGTTGAGTACAGTAGAACATTGGTTTTCGTCAATAATTTCTTCCAAGGTACCTGACGATAACGGAAATGAATGATAACTGAAGCCATAGTTCCATAAGAAATAATGTAAATCCAATGATTCCGTTCCAGACACTCCATAATATTATCAAAAAATCTATTTACCCCAACCCTAACACTTAACCATAACCCGTGCGCTGGGTCCAGTATTCCAATCTTATCTCCTCTATATTTCAAAATGAATACAAGTGATAAAAAAGAAGCATCTTATCTTTTTTTTTTTTTTTAAAGAAGAACATTAGAGGAGAAAATGACAACTCAAAGAAAGTTGTTTTATAACGCAAATCAAAATGCAAAAACAACTTTTATTAAATAGATAAAAATGCACTATATAAAATGCTGAAAGGGATGGAGCATCTGCTTGTTCCCTGATCTTGAAAGTGCACATCCTGCGATTTCCCACCCTATACTGGTACCCTATGCTGGATTAGTTGGAAACAACATTCTGGGCACGTTTCATCAAGAATGCTTCAGGAGCCAGGAATTGAACGCATGGACTGGCCTTCACGTTTTCCAGACCTGAATCCCATTGAACACACTTGGGTACTAGGAAGACCTCCAATGCACTCTCGTCCAGTTTGACATGCTTCTGTTCACCCCCCATGAAAGTCACTTGCTACTCAAGCATGATAATATGAGTTTGCATCCCATTTGCGTAATCAAATAACTTTCTTCGACTTTTCATTGCTTTTATGATGATCATATTTAATGAAATAAGTGGGTGAGTGACGAATGTGTGGTCTGGCAAAAACCAGGCAGAAACTGGGACAAAGGTTTGCTGAAAAAAAGTCAATAATAAAGAAAATGAACAATAATCAGGGTAGACGAAAACTGAGGTCTTTGTCTTTGTCATTTATTCTAAGATGCATTTAGGTGTTTATCATACTCCACACATTCTTTTCCTTCCCTTCTCCCTTTCACGACAGCTGTTCTATGTTCTATTTCGTAAGACACTCATTTACTCTTATATAGGACATTAATAATAAGAAGAATATCATAATCATTTGCTTTTTGAAATAGGTTTATTTAGAAAACATTTATTGTATTTATTTGTATTTGTATAGAAAAAGATCTGATTCACAGCCAGAAATCTGGAAACACAGCAACTGTCTAACCCTCAGCTTTTTTATACTTGTTCTCTGCTCTCATTCTTATTCCCTCGCTCCATTTCTAATTTTCTCTCTCTCTTCAGTATCTGTGTGAAAGTTCAACTCCAAATCCCATTTAAGGCTTCAGCAGCAGATTTATGTCTTGCTTTATTTATGTCTAACTGGCTATGTTCATGCATTGCTGTACAAGTTGTGTGTTTATTGCACTATTTGTCTAAACCCTTAGGGTATTTACTGTTTACACATTCAGTCACACAACCACAATACAAATATACTGCTCACAAAAATTAGGGTGAAAAAATAATATTTAAGTGTATATAATATATATATATATATATATACCATACAGACCATACATGTTCAAGAATCTTATTTAAAAAAAAATATTTTGCAAAAATAATTGTTGGCTATTTTATATTGAAGTATTCCATATTTGTTGTGAGCAGTGTATTTCCTTAGCTAAATGTTGAGAAAATGTTACTGTTGATACCAAATATCAGAAAAACGCTGCTGTTGCTTTAAGAATGTAAATTGTGAACACACCCAAGCTCCAACTTGTATACCTTGCGTGGTGCTGCCACCTAGTGTAAATAATCGTTGTTCTTATAATTCATGAATATTAATCATTTGAAATTAATTCTATATTAAGTAATACGCTCTCATTACATATCTCATGCTATAAGGTTGCCTCATGTTATTTACAGGATAGTGTATTGCAAGTGAAAAACAAAAAACGATTATTGTTATTGTACTAGTTTTTCTGTATTACTGCATTCTCTCACTACATTCTCATTACTGCATATTGCTTGCTTGGAAAAAAATCTAAATTTAGAATACAGTTTCTATTGGATGTGTATTGCCATATTCCCATCATGCAGTCGAAATATCATAAGTCTTTCAGTCTTGAAATGGGGAGTATCTGTATGTATGTAAACACACACAATTACCACTTTGTTAGGTATACCATGGTAGTACTGGTACCTTTTTGGCTTCAGAACAGGATCTCCTGATCCACCCAAAGGTGATGTATTAGTCTGGGAATTTGGTGACTGTGATGGCTATTTGAATACAGTGAACTTATTGTCATGTTCAAGAAACCAGTTTGATTTGAGCTTTGTAACATGTTGCATACAAGAATGGTACACTGTAGTCATAAAGAAATTGACTTGGTCAGCAACAGTACTCAGACAATTAAGGGATTGCCTAAGTATTTAAACATTTATTTAAACAATGCTCAGCTGATATTTAGGGGTCCAAAGAGTTCCAAGAAAATTCCCCTCCACACCATCACACCACCAGCCTGAATTATTGATAGGAGGGTTCTGTTCTGAGGCATATGTTGTTTACTCCAAATTCTTACACTACCATCCAAATGTCACAGCAAAATCAAGTCTATTCAAACCGTACAACATTTTCCATTTAAGTCTCAAGTCAAGTCAAATTTATTTTTATAGCGCTTTTTACAATGAAGCTGTTTTCAGTACAGTGGGAGGAACAATTTAGACGGTTATTTCAAACATTTCTCACAATTCGTTTTTGGGTTTTTTTGTATCTGATGTAAAGTGTGTAGACGCAATGTACTAGGTCTTGTACATGTTCTTATAATTATTCTCCGAAAAGCAGTAGCCTTCCTAAGACTGTTTACTAAGCGCTGTGCACGCGTACGTCCTAATTATTTCTGGTCTTCTTATTGGTCGTGCTCTGTAAGCCGTAGTCTCTGATTGGTGGAAGCCATATCAACATTCGCAGCCCATGTGCGCGGCGTGTGGACTGCGACGGATGTTTTTCTGTATACCTTATTCATGTTTAGTTTTAAAAATGAGTGCTCCTGTGCTCGTGAGTATACGGTATTTTCAAAACCCCGAAAAACGCATTTTAATGAATCAAATGTTACAAGAAGGCAATATATAATAGCACAGGAAAATATTGCACTCCCTATGTTCTTGAATTTCCCTTTTATGTGATAAATAAATATTAGCTCCAGTGGTGGTTTATGTTTTGTTCCGCTAGTAACTTGTATGAGAGAAGTCGGTGTTTAGTTGGAATACAGTAGGATTGTACAACATTTCTGGTTGCTTATACTGGTAACAAACGTGTACAAGATAAAAGGCAACTCTCAGTTAACGTTAAAAATTGTCATTATTTCTTATTACAGCTTTAGTGACGCTTCTTGAAAGCCTATAAAACGTATAATCAGTTCTCAGTACAAAAACAGTATATAAAGCATGTTTTATTTCAATTTAACAATGGGAAAACTCCAGAAATAAGCATCGTGAGAAATAGTTTTCAGGGTTTTTTTTGGCGTGTTGCTACTGGTGCGTTTCTGTTGCTAGTATTACGGTACTCCGGGGTCCTCAGCTGATATGACATAAGTTGAGAGCGAGCAGGCGCGCGGTATACTGTCACACTCCTCGGTTCTGAAGAAACGGCATGTGAACGACACAGCGATGAGTTA
>JAUZST010033069.1:0-28642 GCA_034779995.1 Parotocinclus haroldoi | reverse complement strand
TGTGTGTGTGTGTGTGTGTGTGTGTGTGTGTGTGTGTGTGTGTGTGTGTGTGTGTGTGTGTGTGTGTGTGTGAGGCAGGGTGTGTGAAATAATGTTCAATTGTTCAATGTTCAATTATCATTTGGGCAGTTATAGAAGCTAAAGCAATCTTCCTACAAGGGTACACTGTTCCCACAATACATCTGACAATAATTAGGTGATTAGGCTTTCTCAATTTGGGATTACTCTTATAAGATAATATAATATCGTAAAGCTGCTTTGAGACAATGTTCCATTGTAAAAAGTGCTATATAAATAAATCTGACTTGACTTCATGTGTTTTTTATGACCTTTATGACATATAATAGTCAGGATATCATCATAACCAACAAAAACTTCAGGAACACTCCCCTCACACATCACCTGTCAAAACCACTTAGTGATTTGAGAGCGTAATGAAAGGTAAGGGGTAATATCTCTCTCAGGACAGCTTGATTGGTAGTCTGATTTCTATTTGTGACATGGGGTGGATGATGGGGGTGCAGTTCCATCATTCCATCATAGCACAGTAATATGCACAGGAAATACTTTTTGCTGTCATATAAAACAGTTTGTCAGTTGGGCTTGTGTGTGTAAAAGAGAAAAGCAGTGAATTAAGATATTAAATAAGATATTATATTAAGATATTACTATCTTAAATAGTATCAAAATTAGTTAAACAGTTAAATAGTTAAACATTATTAACTAAATCAATATATGGAAAACTGAAATATGCTGACTAGTTAGTCAATGCTGTTACACTATAGTATCTCATTTTGTATATATGGTGTTCGGACAATGTCTGGATTGCATAACATGCAATTTCACATGGAATGTCTCTTGGACATTATGCATACCCATAAACATAACCCCCTGAGTCAGCCCTAACACCTAACATACCTTCATTATTTATAGAGACCAGGCAAAAGTCTCAGACCAAGTCAAAATGTTTGGATTTCTATGGTGAAAGATTTGTACTGCAGCAGGTTAATCACCTACATTATACCTCAAAGTCCAGTCTCCTTGTTTCATATAGGTGTTTTGCAATATTTTGAAATGTTTTGTCCTTTTCTGCTCAACACTTAATTTCGATATTTTTAAACAACTGGAACCGTATCTTTTTATTTGTAGCAAAACACTACACAATTCAGTAGGTTAAAAATAAAGCATTTACTACACTTTCATGTCATAGTCACAACTGTGTAAAGTTTTCATATGTAATCTTTTTACCAACAGTTTATATAATTGAAATGATAAGGTTATTAAATTAGTATACATTTTAATATGTTAATGGTGTATGCCTACAAAACACATAGCAATCATAGATTAAACAGGGCTGAATTATGAAAGGCTAATGTTATATCATTAAAAGCTGTTTGGCAATCAAAAGAGTCGACTCACTAAAAAGAGACAGTTTACTCATAATTACCTACTGTTTCTCTTGCTATCTGATTCTAAGACACACACACACACACATACACACACAAACACACACACACACAAACACAAACACGGACACAAGCGCTCACACAGCCCCTAACAGAGACCTTCACAGAGCTCGACTATTATGTTAAAAAAATATAAAGGTGTTCATGTTAAATAATATGTATGATGCTAGTTATAATGTTAAAAATTACATACAGGGGCCATGCTCAAAACATTCAGGGCTTGGGCCCAGTAAAATAACCTGTCCACACTCAAGCTGCTGTCTTATTTAGCGGCCACAAGGTTCTATCATTGCTTTACATAGGATAGCAGTAGCCTGCAAAAATGTACCTCGAACAAAATACTAATCAGCTTTATCAGTTAAATCAGCTTTACAATATACAATTTTCTAAAAAGCTCAATCCCAAACTGAGCAAGCCTAGTACGACAGTGAAAAGGAAAAACTCCCTAAACATTGTAAGGAGTTATGAGGACCAAGACAAGAAAGTGTTAACTGTGATCCACTGTAGCTTTCTACTGGCTCAGTTGTGGCATTATTTTACTGTAGTACTTCCAAAATGTTTGATGATGAACTGAACAATGCACAGTGTCTAACCAAAACTGTTAAGATTAGTGCTGCCATCCTGGAAGAGGAGACACGAATAGGGAGGTCTGGAATTTGTAGCACCTATAAAATGAAAACTGACCTGGGAAGAGGTAACACTCTTGTTTAGAAAAATCTGCCTGGTTAGCAATCCAGCAGGAGGTATATCAGGGGTTGCTGGCTTGTACCTGCTTCTATTCTCCCACTAATTTAAGCTTTGTGGTGTCAGCTACAAAATATTAATCACTTCAAACGCTCCAACTGTACTTTGTTACAGTCTTGATAATATCTAGTTAATTTACTAGTTAGTGCAAAGGAACAAGCAAAGATGCTGAACTGTAGCTCACTTCACTCGTGTTGTACTTTAACACATACACCAACAATTAAGTCATATATCACTACAGTAAGTCACTGAATGTACCAAAAACACACTAAATCACATGCATAAATGGTATAACACAATCTAAAACATACATTATGAGCTTACATGAACTGTACTGCTCACAAAACTTAGGGGATACTCCAAAATGAAATATTCCATAATGAAATATACCCTAATTCTTGTGAGCAGTGTAATAAATGTTGGGATGGGTAAACACGTAAGTGGCTGAGCCGTTGAAACAGCATCAAAATCACTATGAAAATCTACCGATTCTGGTCACTGGCTGATTGATCGGTGCATCTCTACATGACACCCTAATAATCACAGAAATATAATTTCTCAACTTCAGTTTTAAGCAGAAACAAGCTTTTTAAACACTACGAAACCAAGTTTTTCTTTTTGGATCTTACCATGGTGTATTACCAATACCATAGTGTGAAATCTGAACTGAAATGCTAGTTTGTAGTGTGGTACCTTGGAAAGAAAGCTAATGTTGAACCCAAAGGTCTGTGCATTTCTGGATCCCGCATTCATGTAGTTTCCCACAAGTAGTACCAGCTCTAGCAGTTTACTGAAACCCTCACTCTTCTTCACTTCCTCGCAGGCAAAAGTGACATTCATGATGTCTGGCCGGATATTGTTCACTTGTTCATCAAATGTCAGCTTGAATAGGATTCCAGTCAGACGAGGGCGTAACAACTTCACTGAACTCATCTACAAATAAGAAAAACACAGTTTTGCAGAAGACATTTACCACATTTACACTATTTAGTGATAACACATCCACCTCCACAATGTGCCTCAGTACATAGAGTTGTAGCCAAAAGTCTGAGACCACTCGTGAAAATGCTTTAATTTAATTTAAATGTTTTTCCATATCAGGTCATATAATCAGAATCACAATTTGATTTAAAAGTAAAATTTTGGAAAGTTACTTTGGTACTAGGTCAAGTGACTACACATTGAAGCTGATACAGTCAGCATTACTTAATGTTCTGTGGTCTTCAGATAGTTGTTGCAAGAATGTAAGGTGTGTTTTGGGTTATCACCCTGTTGCTGTATAAATTATTCTGCATAAAGATTTAAATTAGCATTTAACCTTTCGTATAACAAATTTGTGGGCCACACTTTATGTACTACTTACAATGGCTGACAAAATGCAACATGTTAATATCAATCTGAATTACCATTCAACGCAGTACAAATCTAATAATATATGTTGTGGGTTGTCACAGAAAGCTCCCATAAATGAACTTAAGTTGCCTTTGTATAAAACAGTAATAAACAAATCAATACTTACAATGACTTAATACAATGACAATTTAGTAAACCGAAAACAAGCAAAACGATGAGGAAAACAATGACCATGAGGTGACCACATGAATTGCGTGTAAAGTCAGCCTTAGACACACGCATGTGAAATGTGTGAGTAATAAAAAATAAGTTTGCATGTCCTCAGTGTGTTTATGTGGGTTTCCTCCCAGAACCCCAGCCCTGCCTGTGTCCAAACAATCCCCAAGGTGCCTTACCAAGATCAGTCGAAGTATTCTGTCAAGGAATTATGTGAACTCCTAAGCTAATTTTGCTGCACTTGCTCAGAACTCAAAATACTAAATAATGCGCAGTGGATCTAACTTTGTTTTAAGTTAATTAATACTAAATATGTAAGCAAAATGGTAAAGTGTATTGAAATTCAGTTAATCAAACGTTAAGATGGCTGTGCAACACACATAAAAACTATAAAAACAAAGATGTGCGTCATGTTAACAACTGGGCATTAAACAGCACATTGAAAAAGCTACATTAACTTGAATAACAGTACTGTTTTTCTGGTGATATGCTTGGTTTTATGAGTCACATCAAACTATCTTGCTATTTGAAAAACTAAAGTTAAATTCAATATGGAGGCATTCAAAATGGCCACCAGATCAGTGCCATGGCCTCCCAACCTTCTCCCTTGCCCCGTAGCTTAGGTCTAAATTGGATCAGTGTCTGCCAAATGTTAATTTTTATTTGATGGAAAAGTGCATCAAGAATAAGATGCCTATGTAAAAAATTGTGAAAATATATTACTAAAAATTGCATCGGGACACATGATGTTCACATTAGTTCCTTGACACTTTACAACATGGAGACTAATCATAATCCTAAAATAACGCTCTCTCCTACTCTTTATTATTAATCAAAAGCACAGTCTGTCAGTCACAGCTGGACTGAGTGTTCTGATTTGACTTGTCATAAAAAATGCCCTTTATATTCCTGGCTTTTTAATTATAGATTAGTATGTCTCTTTATTTATTGAAAAGCACTCATCCTGCCCAGAGCCTGAAGGCAAATCTAACTGTCTATCCGTCTGTCTATTCATAGGTCAAGTTTATAATCTTTGTAAAGTTTCAAATCGTTTGGCTCTGTTGGTCTTTTAAAAAGCAGTCAATGTTTTGTTTAAAAAAACTATTGTCCTTATAAGGCCCAACCAAAACTTCCCTTTGGGACAGAATTTTTTTTACCATGTGAGGACATTTAGTGACATCAATGTCAGGTGTGGAATGAAATAACTATGTTTCTATGATGAGTTCTCATAATGCTGGAAAGACTAGTGCGTATGCATGCTCTCTTCATATTTTTCACATTATTATTCCTCTTTCAATCAACGCTTCAGCTACATATTGTGCATGCAACTGTCATAGGTACTTGTGTGAACAACAACAGGAACAGAGCGGAAGGCAAAGATGTAACAACACAAAGAGAAAAATAATGATAGAAGCCAGTATGACTGAACTGTAGAGGAATGTGGACTAAAGAGAAGAAAATAAGCATAAAGAAAATTGAGCGAGAACAACTTGGGTCAATTAAAATAAGTGTATTCATTCTTTGTGTGTCAATGCAGGCTGACTAAAAGTCAGGAACTCACCACTATGCCAAACTGTTCTGATTCACAAAGCTCTTCATATTCATTCCTCAGCTCAGCCAATGCACTCAGATCCTTCTGCTCAGGTAGGTTCTTAATCAGATTCTGCAAACATACGTGCACACACGCACACACGCATACACACACAAGCGCACACACACACTTCTATTAGATCAGAATATCAACAAAGCGCCACTAAGAACCTGAAATGTTTTTTTATTTTTTTCTGGCCAAATTAATTTAATTGTTAATAAACGTAAATTTTTACATTTCAGACCTGCAACACGTTCCTGTAAAAAAAATGCAACGGTAAAGCATTTAGCACTTTTTTACATTTTCATTCCTTTCCATCATACTTAACCAACAATTTTTAATTTAACAAATCAAACAAAAAAAACATGAAATATCCCAGGTTTATACAATTAAATAAAAATCAAAGTAAATGTAAAAACACACACAGTTTTTTAACTTGTCCTAACATTTTATGATTTGGGGTTTTGTGTTTTGTGTAAAATCACAAAAGAATATTTCAGGCCGGGTCAATACAACTGACAAACTGAAGACTAACTAAAATAATTGGCAAACTTATCTTATGGATGCATCTTATGCATTTTTATTTATGCATAGGCCCCTAAAAACTCAGTTTCTCCTTTTACTTATATTATTCTCTGATTATGCAAAGAAGCTGACAAGAACGACAAAGAGGTTGACTGATTTTCTTTCCTGGGACTAGCACAATAGAAGATCAAGGAAGAAACTTTGGGAGGACCAAGAAAAAGTGACCCATTCTCCTTGGACAGTGTAGATCATTAATCTAATTAATTAATACGTTTACAGTAAAGAGAAGCTAAATAAATATTTTACAAACAGTTAATAATATATAGACACATTCAGAGAAAATGTCATATTATAAAACGATAGCATATAAGACAATGGGCAGCACGATGGTTTGGTGGGTAGCATCGCTGCCTCACAGCAAGAAGGTCCTGGGTTCAATCCTCATTCAATCAGTCATCTTCTGGTTCATCCATATACTTTCTGGCAATCTTCAGATGGGCCTGGACATGTACTTAAGCAGGGGGACACGCCTTGCACTGCAGGTTTTGAGTCTCTCCCGGTGTAGTGTGTTACTGATGGTAGCCTTTGGTCCCAGCTCTCTGCAGGTCATTTAACGGGTCCCTTTGCTCACTGTTCCTATGATCATTTTGGTTGTTTGGAGTCTGACTGTTTAAGGCTGTGGACAGGGTCTTTTATACAGATAACGAGGTCAAAAAGGTGCCATTAATACAAGTAACAAGTGGAGGTCAAAAGAAAATACTTATTTTCCACCACAGTTTACTCATAAAGTCTTTGAAACTCCTACAATGTGATTTCCCGGGAACCAGGTGGTGATCATTCTCTTTTTATGGTGAATTGCATTGTTAATCCTCTGGTGAACTTGGCTTTAGACCTCTTTGCTGTGCCAGTCATCCGCAGCAAGGGCATAGAAGGGGGTCATGTCCCATTGGACAAAAGGTTCCTGCTAAACCAAAATGCACTGAAAGAGTCTGGCAGCGGTTGAGAGAAATCTGTGCAATCTGTGCCCAGGTGAAGAATCGACTGAAATCCTGACGATTGTATAAACAGAAACATCATTGGAATTTCTTCAGTTTCTGGTTCTTGGTTGGAGCGCTCACACTGGTCATTGGATTCTGGATGGTAGCCTGAGGTAAGATTCACAGAGGTTCCCAACTTTCCCATTGAAAGCCTGCCAAACAGAAGAAGTGAACTGAGAATGGATTTATTCTGATAAAATGTCCTTAGGGATGCCAAGACTGCAGAAAATGTTCATAAATAAGAATTAAGTGGTCTAAAAGACTGTGTGGAGCTTGCTGAGGCGAATAAATTGCACAGCTCTATAGAAGTGGTGCAATATGGGACAATGGGCATTGGGGAATAGGTAGGGGGAGCTGACCTGAGGAGTGGTTGCGATGGATCTTACTTTGGGCACAGGGATTGCAAGGTGCCACAAAGCGGTGAATGTCACGGTGCATGAATTCCCACCAAAAACAGGAAGTCAGGAACTGATACGTACAAGTCTCTCCTGGATGACCAGAACAAGGAGAGATCTGAGACAAGGTGATGAGGCGATCCTGGAAGGAGGAATGTATGTCCTGTCTGCAGAGCACTAGGGAGGGATGCATAACAGTGTGAGAGAGTCATCCATCTCACAGTCAAAGTCTGACTGGATGGCTCAGAGGATGCATGAGGTTGACAGTATGACAGTATGGGTTCAGGGACCTCTGGAACTTCAGAGGAAGGGTCAAGGCTACATGAGAGGGCATATTAGATCAAGGAAAGTAGGAAACAACAAAATGGACTGGGGTAAAAAAGAGAGACCATCAAGCCTGGCGTGAATTAAGACATCTGGCAGAGCATAGGAACTCCAGGTTATGATCATTAAGAACTGTAAATGAGCTCCAGTAGATGGATAGATATAAATTGGCAAAACCAAATGAGCGCATGTAGGCCAGGACAAGACAGCGCCCACTTCATTCATACCAGCACCCGATGGACTGATAAAGTAACTCAAATTGTATACTGATTGTGTATGAAACTCACACTTCTCAGCCTTCACTATGGGGTGATTGTTCACCATCTCTTGATAACCTGCCATATGTGAGAGATGTTCGTGGATAGATCTGGTGAGAAAATCAGGATGTCATCCAGATAAATCACCAATAAACAGCCCATCATATCCAGGAGGAAATTGTTAATGAAGGCCTGGAAAAACGAGGGGGCACAGGCCAGGGAAAAATTCATCATTAAACATATTTGTAGTGGCCTGAGCCGGCGCTAAAGGCAGTCTTCCACTCATTTAACTCCTTAATCCAAACCTAATTATAAGCATTGTGGAGATCCAATTTGGAGTACCAGTCCATCTGCTGCAGTGACCGGTCGGAAGGTCAGTACAGGGAAACTTCCACGTGTAAACCAGAGTCACTGGAGCCTCTTGCGCTTTCTTCTTGTACTGCTCAGATAACTGATGTCCAACCATCCAAATTACAGTCTGATACAGCAACTGCTGCTTCCATGTCAGGGCTATGTCAATTGTAACCCTAGCTAAGGAAAGAAGACAACCGTGGCACCTGTCTCAAAGAAAGACTGGCACTTATTAGGGATGGCAGGCTATAAACAGTGTTGATACCAGTACAGTGTACAATAGTGATGCTTTGTGGATTAAAACCCCATTCAACCAATGAGAAATAGACTGATAACTAAACTACGCCACCAACATAAAGTGGAATTACGATGTAAAAAACAGTCCAGAATGACATTATTTATACATTTGTATATGCTATTTCATGTTATTGTGTCACGTGTCATGTTTGTTTTTACCCACCTATGCCTTGAAATTTGATTTAAAAACTAACAAAATGCTAAACAGTTTCTGAACATTTCTAGAATTAAGCCCCAGTTCATTCCGTTGCTAAGAAGCTTTGCCTGCTTAAATAATTCAGGAACTCTGCACATCACATATTTATTTTTCTGTCCCACATTACACGATGCAAATGATACAAATAAAACAAAATTTCATCACCATTCACCTGTTGTTAGCTCCAGGAACAATAGCAAAAGATACTGCAAGGCCCTGAAGCCAAACATGATGCCAGATCATGAGGGTTCATGAATATGTATGAAGGTGAGTGCCAAGATGGCAGGCAATCCAAATGATTGACAAGAAAAATAAGCAATAATTACAAACAAGGGCAACTCATTAAACAAACACAACTACCAAAGGCAGTAAGGATTCAGGACGATACACACGCATAATGCTATTGGTCATATGCTCAGAAGCATTCTTTTCTTCTTCTCCTTATGTTAAATTGAAATTCACCAGCAAATTTCATACAGACATGGAAAAGAACATATAAATCATTTAAATACTTACTCTTTTTAATCTAACTCTTGGCTATTAATTGTCTATAAATGTGTCTTATTTTATAAAAGCATCACAGAGCAAAGCTACAAAAACATGCTTTGTGACAGTGAACACCTTAAAAATAATTGGATACAAAAGGTATTGGTAAGAGAAATTATTTCAAACAAACAACTACAGATTAATAACACAGGTAGAACAGGAACACTGACTGGATATGATAAGTTGCAGATAAGCGCTTTTAAATACAGTCGAATCCGGGACCACATCGGGATGTGATCGTTCATTGAAAAATACATTTGCAACCAAGTTTTTTGAAACGATCTAGAACACAACGTATAGATAGCACACAGCATGCGAAGCATAATACTGTAAAAAACAAGTTCTTACTAAATTCCAGTCAACGTTTGAAAAACTTATTCAGTGTGATCTGACTCTTGACAGACGGCACTTGAACAAAATCAAGAAAGTGGTGGGCGTGTTCACCTCCCGCTGGTTTTGCTCTTGTCAACACAACTTTTCGGTTTTTCTGACCTTTAATAAAAGCATAAATTCTCCTGTGGATCCCAAAAATCTTCCCATATCTCGCTGACATGCTTTGCAGTGGCTAAGTGGCGATTTGTGGCTTCTTTTTCTTATTCGCTCTCACATTCTTTGGTCCGATTAAGCAGAATTTTGGTCCAAATAAGTGAATAAAATTACACGTATATAATAGGATTTGTTTCGGTACTTTAGGATTTGGTTCGAATAAGGGGTTGGTTCCATTATCCGGTGGTCCAATTAACCAGATTCGACTGTATTCCCTTTGTCCCCATATCAACCTGTGTCACCCTATGTCATGTTTGGTTACAAAAACAGTTATCATTCTGACATAAAGAGATAGATCACCACAAAACAACTGTAGAGGATTTAGCTTTTTGCTTGTCAAAAGAAATTCATCATACCACAAAACCTTCTGCTGCGATCCAAGCATAAAACTGTGGTGACAAAGTATTCTAATAAGCAGATGGTTAGCTTGGGAATACAGCTCAAATGTTCACGTGTTTCAGCCCTTTAAATTATTGTGATGAGCAGACATGAGCACCCAAACAGTGATGACATGCAATTTGCCCGATAACACTGGGGTTTAAGGCTCCATGGATCGACTATGCTTGCTGCAGCAGCCACGCTGTGATTCAGCCTCATGTTACCTGAGACATGCAAATCTAAAGTTTGACTTCTTGCACCAATGGTAATTTAACCCCCTTTTCCCTTCGTACACATATGAATGGATTCAGACAGCAGGACGTTATTGTTTGTTCCAATAAGAAACAATGCAGTTGTGCACCTATGAAAGGCAACTTTATTCTCAAACTTTCACTTCTGTTACTGATATGCTTTTGCAAAAGGTGAGAACAGGCTTCAATATACCAGAGATTGGGAGACTGTCACATAGGAATAAATTGCCTAAAGCACATTAAGCAAGACCCTATATTTCCATATGAGACTGCAACACTATATACCCATCATTTCCAGTATTTCACATGGTACCTGATGGTTATTCCCTAACAAATCACCCCTGAAACATATTTTAAGACTGGCTAAGGTCCCAGAGAAAGAAAAAACTAAAAGGGTGATCTTAATATCTCTAAAGTTTCTTCAAGACAACAATGAGATGAAGTGGAAATATAAATGAGACAAAGACTCCTGCTGCTCGAATATGTCTTCTGAGATAAAGACCTCAGTGATCTCACTTGTTTCATCTCGAGTTGCAACTCAGATCTTGATATATTCTCACCTTGTGCTCAGATTTGTCAAAAAAAATCTGCTAAATACCGGAGTCTTAGTATAAACTCAACTATTTCTCTACTAGTATACAGACAGCATTCAAGCTGATGCAGTTTTGCACACTAAAGTACTAATGGTCAGCATTATCTGTCATACTAGGTATTTTCTTGACTAAATCAGTCCAAGGCTGTTCATGTGAACCTTCCATACTTAGAGCATTACGCTGCATTAACCTAAATGAAAATCTCAGAATACAAAGACACCAGTTCATTGCATCTGCCCCACTAAATCGGCTTACAAAGGAACTATACTGTTCTACATCATGTAGTCCATCCTGGAAAAAAGCACCATAATGATAAGCAACAAAGTAATGGTTGATGTATAATAATCTAAATAGCAGTGTTTGTGTAAAAACTGTGAAAGCTATTTCTCAGCTCTAAACTATATGTTTACCTGCAGAAGTTGGAAAACATTTCGTAAAGACTGCAGAACAAAGAAAAGACGCCTGCTGAGTCCCTAAAGTCCCGTAGCTCGATCTTCCTATTCTCTCGGTCACGTGGTTTTTCTACTTGAGGATCTCACCTCCCTATCCTTAACTCCTCTCAAGAGCAAAAAATGAATAAAGAGACCAAAATGTACCTTTTGTCAAGGGAGTGAGACCTGCTTCACGAAATCTCAGCAAAGGACTCACAATACCTCACTCGTCTCTCTCACACAAGAGTACTGGTAGTTGTTCCTGTCAACATGTAGCACACAGGCCAGCACATGTCAGGATGAGCTAGGTGCGTTCTTCTGTGGAGCGCTCTGTCAGAGCTGATTCACCACCGTAACAGACCTCCCGTATGCCTGAGGGCTTGGATCTAGTCTAGTTCAGTAAGCACAGATTCGGTAAAGGTTTGCTGGACTGTTCGGCAGGTACAGCTAGGTTTTGAATACAGTTGTCTAAATGGAGTCCTCTGCAGGTTCTTGAAACTGATTACGAAATAACATAGATATATACAGAAATCAGCACAAAATTCATCATGATATTTCATACCAAAAGTACTGCTTAAATAACAGCACCAGTACTCTCAGGTAAAGCATCCACCAATGTCTGGACATGATTCATGCCAACTGCAGACCACACCTCTACTACCTGGATGTGCAATTTAGGTATTTTGTTTGCTTGCCCTACAGTATTTCCCTGTTCTTAGTTTACAATAAAACTACAAGTGCTTTTGTTGCTCATTAAAATTTCCCCAGATTTAATGAATCTTTTTGCCATGCAAAATATAACATCATCCTTTTGTCAACCTTTTGCCATGATAACCTATGATATCTTTACTCTAAGTACAGCCTCAGCTATTCAACACTAATTCTCTAGGTACTGGACTACCTGCAAAACCAAGATGCCACTGTGACTGCAAACCCACAATTTCTTGCACTCTAGAATAGGGTGTTTTCTAAATGATTAAAAGTAATTACAAGGAATTTAAAAATATTTGGGGACAAAGTCACTATCAAAGGGTCAAAGGGCCAGAGTTCAAATCTTACCTCTGACAAGCTGTTGTGTTCTTGAGCAAGAGTCATAACCAACAATTGCTTAGTAAATATAACATAAAATGAGAAACATATGTTTTGTCCAAATAATATATTTCATTTAGGGTAGATCAGATGAGAGAGTCCTTTCACGTGAACTTTTTAAAGCCTGAGGAAAGAGGATTATATGACAGGGGTCGTTATACATTACAACTCCCTTGACACACCTCCCACTGAATGCATCTGTGGAAAAAAAAAACTCTAGCGGAAGATATAATGGAAAGATATTATATTAACCTAACTTTTTTGTACATATTGTTAATATTATTGCATGTGTTTGTCAATCCACCACCCTTTAATAATGCATGTTAAACACAACCTCTCTGCTTGAACAGTAATTTCTGCAAATACACAATGACACATTTGACACACCCTGCAGGTATGCTGCAGTTGGGTTAAGCCAAAAATGTGTACGGACATGTACACACATGATGCAGTTAGCAAAGTAGAGCACAATTTTGGCACTCAAATCTGGTAACAAATATTACATGCTTGACTCTTTCTCCCTCAACCCACAATCTTAAACTCACAGTACACAGTACTACATCTAGAACTTACATGACTGTGTCCAGATCCACAAGGAACCACTTCTGTGAATGAATTTGCTCTCCTGCATTCCCAGCTGTTGGCTTGATTTTAGGTGGAGTATGAAGGTGTGACTGCTTGCTCTCTCAGCTCATATCCTGACAGTGGCTCCTTGGCACAGCCCCCATATTCAGCTTCGGACAGGAAACGACTCATTTAAATGGCAAATGAAGAGACATTGTCTCTTCCCTGACTCCTCCCTGTACAAGAGCAAATATTAACTTATTTATGCTGAGATGCAACACCTGCAGTCACGGCTGCCACAAAGCTAACATTGAAAAACACAAAAAATAGACATAACATTAAAAGACACTTCGAAGTGTAGCTATACTGACTGTCTACAATATTGGTACTCTGACTTGGAATTATTTAAAACAAATGCTATACAAACAATTTGATTTCTAGGTGGCTGAGGCTTTTATTCATATCATTAGCATTCTCATTGTCATTATCAGTACATTGACATGTACTTGTTCCATACAGGGTATGTCTTGGGTCAACCATCCAGAGCAATGGACAGAACAGAAAAGAGCTGAAGAAGAGAGTGCAGGCAGGATGGAGTAGTCGGAGGCTGGTGTCAGGGCTGATGTGTGACAGAAGGATAGCAGCAAGAGTGGACAGGAAGGTTTACGAGACAGTAGTGAGACAATAGTGAGACATAGTGATGAAGATGCTGAGATTTTCGTTGGTAGTGACAAGAATGGACAAGATTAGAAATGAGCAGATCAGAGGGACAGTGAAGGTGGAGCAGTTTGGAGACAAAACTAGAGAGGCCAGGTTGAGATGGTTCGGACATGTGTTGAGGAGGAGTGGTGGATATATTGGACAAAGAATGTTGGAGATGGAGATGGCCAGGCAGAAGGAGAAAAGGAAGATATCAGAGAAGGTTCATGGATGTAGTGAAGGTGGACATGAAGATGGTTGATGTAACAGTAGAGGAGTCATGGGATAGGGTAAGATGGAGGCCAATGATCCGCTGTGGCGACCCCTAAAGGGAGCAGCCGAAAGAAGAAGAAGAAGAACAGGGACAGGGTATTCATCATTCACTTCATTAGGTACACCTTGCTAGTACGAGGTTAAACCCCTTTTAGCCTTTAGAACTGCCCTAATTCTTAATGGCGTAGATTCAACAAAGTGCTGGATACATTCTTCGGTGATTTTGGCCTGTAGACCTGGTAGTATCATGCAATTGATGTAGAGTTTTTGGCAGCAGATCTGTGATGCGACTTTCCTTTTCCACCACATTCCAAAACTGCTCTGCTGGATTGAGATCTGGGGAATGTGGATGTCATTTCAGTACAGTGAACTCCTTGTCAGGTTCACAAAATCTTCTTTAAGGTTCAATGTGTTCTGAAAAAAAACCACCACTGATTATTCTGGTGTAATCGTTTATGAGATTGGCAATTATGGAGAAGCCACTTCATATTTCCCAAATGGATTTAGGCCAGAAAAACTTCCGAATCAAGCTTTAATTGTCAAGCATGTTAGCACATACAAGGAATTTGCATTTGCTTACAGCAGCTTACATTGCATAGCAGACAGCATTACACAATATACAAAAGTACACAAACCCCCAAAAACAATAACACAATTACCCTGCAAACCTTGTTCAGTGTTTTTTTTATGTTAAAGTGTTGAGCATAGCATTTTGGTAAACAGTAGATTGGATTTAGGTAGATTACATAAAAAAAGAACAGGGAGAGTCCTGGTGGTGCGCATATATGGATTAGTAACGCTTAATTGTTCATAATTGTGATGGTATAATGAAAGGTGAATGTGATGATTTTCTTGGTATTCCAGTAATAGGAAGCATTGCAGATCTATTAGTGTGGGGAGTTCATACCAATGGTCTTCTCTGCATACCGGAAGATCTGTGAGTGTAGTGTTTGGGGGCTGTGCTGCCTCACTGTGTGACTAATTTAGTGACAACGTACCCTATGGTGGCAGTGCAGAAATGCCTCAAAAGTTTATGGGACTGTTTAAATAAGTTTAAACAGTCCCAATCTCAGTCGATGCAGTCCCATTTCAGGTCCCTAGAAACTTGCAGGATTTCACTGTTGGTGGCCATTTCTAACTATTGTATGTTGTATGTTTCAGTACGTTGCCCTACAGGAAGATCCAAAGATGAACTACTTGCTACTTAGCAACCAGATTTATATTGTAAAAAGATTCATAAAGTCCATTAAATCCCGAACTCTAAGTTTAACAGGTTTTTTTTTTTTAAAGCTATACATACAATTTTCCTCAATATATTTAAAATATATAATCGGGTTTTTAAAATGTATTTATGCTAAACACACTTTGTGTTTACTTAACTGAAAATTACATGATCTCATCTCACTCTATAACCCTGTTCTACTTAACATTACAGACTGGTACATTAGTGTTTAGGAGAAAGAAACAATTTCTTCTGGCACAATAGTGTAGTTTATTGACATGGGTGTGGTAACCAATAGAAGATTTGGGAACTCGATAACTCCAACCGTACCATGTTCTGCAAACCTTCAGCTGTAATCCTGAAAGATATCTTTTGCTTTTACAACCTTCATAGTTGTCATCGTGCAGGTGGAACTGCACATTTGTACCCACTTCCAGACAGACTGATAAATCTTACAACAAACATATCAAGAATATTTTTTTGTGTTTTCATCTTTGAAACTCTGCATGTATTATGATAAAAAAAACAATGTTTTATAGTGAGAAACAAGTTGACTGTACCATTTAGCTACTGACATAAAATATTATTACAGGTAAGCACGGTTTACAAAGTTTACTGTTTACAATGTCCAAAGTATCTAAAGTACCGTGATGATAGTAATGTCCAGTCAACATCCATTTCAGGCAACACGGTGCAAACCTGTAATCATAACCGAGCACTCTGCACAGCCATGTCTTCAAAGTAGGCCATTCTGGTCCATTGTGATAAGACCAGTAAAAGAAGTCACAAACACACCAGCTGTACTACAGAAAGCTCAAGGCACACAATACCACAAGTACAACACAAGTCTTGACATATATTGCCACTGTTTAATAAACATATAAACACTCTAAATTACAAGAAAAAGAAAGCATAGAAAAACATCTGATCGGTTCAATTTGACAAAAAGAATGTAAAACAGGAAAAATCTATAATGTTTAGCTAAATGTGTCTGAACAACAAACGTTTGAAGGGGACAGAGCAAGTAAGGTGACCACCCAAAAGCAGACTGACAGGACCCTACAGAGAAAATGGACACTCTAAGCCATCATAGAGTGCATTCTTCAAATTGTTGATGAGGTTGGACAAAATCACCTCAGTTGATTTGCCCTCTGGATTTAAAAGGTTGTGGAAAAAGTCTTCCCACAATGACCCAAGTGGCTCACTGCAACAAAAAAAAGAGACCATCAGGATAAAGTGAATTCCTACTGATAATCCTCAGCAATCAAGTTACATTACTAATAAATTAAAGTGCATAATTCTAATAATTTCTGGTTAAAAATGAGTTAGAAATACAATGCAAAAGTCTTAGGCAACCACTGGAATATATAACATTGCTTTAGCATGGTATAATTAACCATTATTTCATATTGTCTTAAATTCAGATAGAACCAGAAAACAAGAAATTTGTAAGCAGTATTAGAAAACTGCTAAATAATTTAAAAAACCCATTTATGGTAACTATACTGATCACAGATTCAATATCACTAATGAAATATCCCCTATTTTTTGTGAGTAGTGCACTTAAGAGTAGGGATGCAGCAATTATTCAACTTTGTGTGTTGAAAAGTAAATTAGAATGCAACTAACTAACTAGTAATACTTATTTGAGATTTAACAAAAGTGCAATAGCAGCCTCAATAATAAAATCATCAAGAGCTGGAGCACTTCAGCTTAACTCCAAAAAACGTTGTCAGTTGTAACATTTGTAAATGCAACCTTACTTGGCTCCGTGAACAGGTCAGCCCAAACAGTGAAGAAGAGTTCAAATTTTGAGTTTGATATGAAAAAGATATTGCCGTTTCATTTGTCGTTTAGTTTTAGCAATAAAGTCCATTAAAGCAGTGAATGTTTAGTAAAGTATTCATTTATCTTCACTGTTGGTCAGCAAATGCATGAAACAAGCTCAAGCTAAATGTAAAAGCCAATAGATACATAAGAATTATTTGGTAAATGAGCAATTCATAATCTGAATAATAGATGATTGCCTTAAATAATCTATAGATTCGTGGACTACCAAAATAGTCATTTGCTATAGCCAATAAACCACTCTTTTAGAAAAGGAACAGGGTCAAAATGCAAAGTTCACAAAGAATGGAAAGAAGATCAGTGACAAATCCAAATTTGACATTTTTGCTCATTATACAATTGATTAAAAAAAAACTAATGGTGGCCTAAGACTTTTGCACAGTACTTTTACTTTAATTTAAAAAATGTTTTTTTTTTTACTTGAGGTTAAGTCCAGAATCTGTAGACAATCTCCAGGAAGAACCCTCTTTAACAGGCTTCATGCTTTTTTCAAACAGCAACAAGTGCACTATTTTTGCGATGGCGCACACATCCAGCTGTGGAGACACATTTAAGACATTTGGAACTGCTGTTTAAAGTTATGCGTCGCTAGTAAAGCTAGATATGAGAAGAGACGTACCTGATAAGGGGAGTCAGAGGGCAACAACAAACCCTGTTTAATGTAGTCCTGAGCGGATAGGAGATCCTGCACTGTCTTTACCTCAGTCTGCAGTCGTAGGTCCAGGGAGCTTGAGTAATCTAAGCCCATTACATCGTCTTCACAGCTGGGAATAGAATGGTCAAATAAAACAGCCTAAAGTCACAGAGGTGAATATATTCAGCAGGCATGCGATGTCTTCCTCCAGATCCAAAACCATAAGTGGAATTCACTGGGTGCAGGTGAAAGTGCACCATGGATGAGACACTAGTGCACCGCAGAGGTTGCTGTTGCCTCATCTCATCATACCAATCTGTCTCAAACCCAGTGGTGGGCTACAGAATTGCCACTGTGGTGGTGTGCTAGGGTATTCAGGGAGTCCCACATAATAATATTTATTAAATAAGGGTCTATAGATAACCTTGCCAATGAAGGGCTATGGCCTTGAGAACATTTCCCATTGTCACATGCAGCCCATGCTTTGTAAACAATTTGCACTCGATTCACTTGATTCGATTCACACAATGACTCGACTTCACTCAACACATCATGCAAGTTCCTCAAAGTGTCCAAACACCACACAACGGATATATTCCTCTTTCACAAATTGAAAAACAATCAAGGCTCTAGGTAAATTTTTAATCAAAACATGGTTGGAATGCAAATAACAAAAATCTGTTAATATTTACCGGCCGCCGGTATACACCATGTATTACTTCGTTATTGCAATTTAACTGTTTTGGATATTTATACTGCTCACAAACATTAGGGGATATTTCATTAGAAGATATTTCAGATTTTTGTGAGCAGTGTACCGAGTGTAGATAAAGCAATTACATTACAAATCGGTTTCCCTGTGTTGTACATAGAAAGAAATACCTAAATCAAAAATTGCAAAAAGTGGAAAACAACAGACATGTTTGAATGCCTTAGATAGAACAAGTTATGACATCTCTTTCATTTGCACACTCCTGTAAGGCGTATTTTATTTTATCCACTTTAAAACATCAAAGCAACACTATGCAAAAGCTCCTGTGTAACCTGTGTAGCTTGCCCATACCTGTAACACAGCATTAGTGTTTCAGGCCTCAAAGACCCATGAACAAGACCACACATGTGCATGTGTTTCACCATTTCCATCAGCCGAATGGCCAGAAGGGGAACATCTCGTCTATCCATGCCCTCTTCTAGCAACTAATACACAGAAACAAAAAGGTATCAAATAGTGTTATCAAATTACTACAATATTTAATTGTGATTAATGACATATTCATTCTAGTGTTATCATTAATAATCATTATAGATTAAAAACACTACACCCACTGCTACTTTTTAAAATACACCTGATCACTGACTGCTTGTTAATGCCAAAATATATTTAGTCAATCACGTTATGCATTTAGGCATGGAGACATGGTCAAGACCACCTGCTGAAGTTCAAACAGTATCAGAAAGGAAAGCTGACTTAATGGTTGTTGGTGAATAAACAATTTGGTCTAAGAATAAAAAAAAAACTGCTGATATAGTGGACTTTTCAACAAGATTTCTTTAGGGTTTACAGAGCAGCTGTTCTCAAGCTACAGCAACTTAGACACTTGTTAAACCTTAGGTATGCAGAAGAGCATGTAGCAGGGTCAGAATTTGGCATAAACAACAGAAAGGCATGAATCCATTCTGCCTTGTATGAACAATTCAGGCTGCTGCTGCTGGTGCTGGTGTAATGATGTGAGGGAAACTTGCTTGGCTTACTTTGGGCAGCTTAATGAGCATCATTTCAACTCTCAGTTTACCCGAGTATTGTATTGGCCATGATTATCCTATATGACCACAGTGTACCATATTCTGATGGCTACGTCCAACAGGAAAACACGCCATAACAGAAAGCTCAAATCATCTCAAATTATTTTCTTGAACATGACAAGGATGTTAATATCCTCCACAGTCACCACACCTCAGTTCAATAGAGCACATCTCTATGTGGGATGTGGAATTTGGAGATTTGCCTCATGGATGTGCAGCTGACAAATCTGCAGCAACTGCGCGAGTCAGTATAGACCAAAATCTCTGAGGAATGTTTACAGCGTCTTGTTCAATCTGCCTTCAATAATTAAGGCATATCTGAAGGCAAAAGTGGGTTCAACCTAGTATTAGTAAGGTGTGCCTAATAAAGTAGCCTATAAGTGCACAAACAGTATGTTCTTTATGGTCCTAGTATCAAAACAAAGTGAAATCTGACAACAAAATCAAGTGAAAAATTCAACTGAAGACTAGTGCTAGCGATATATTATCTGTAATCTACTGTATTACAGAGACATACCTGAATTGGTTGCCCTTGAGGTACCCTCCAGAGAGTAAAGGATCCATTCTCATAGAGATAACAGGAGCTCTGAGCATGGCAGTGCTGTAGATCAGAAGGCAATCTGGCTTTAAGCTGACTGGTTATGTAGAAATCCCAAGGTACTGGAGATAGTTCCACCTGCACAAGCCAAAAAAATATTGCAAACATAAGGCTAAGAGTATTAAAAGATTAACTATTAAAACTCAGTTCTGAAAGACGTACCTTAACAAGCACATTACCACCATTTGAGTGGTAAAGATACAAGTTTGGTTCTTGATCGCCCATCTTTTTGAGGTAGAACAATGTTTCACCATCTAGAGTGAGATTGGAATTGGTCACAGCTCTAGTTATCTTACACTTTATGACTAAATTGTGTTATGTCTACAAGAGCTGGCAAAACATGGAATCACTGCACCTGGAGGATGTTTGCCCATCCGCATTACTTTGTAGTAAATAACCAAGTCACAGATCAAACAAAAAATACATCGTTTTAAAATTGATTCAAGCAAACTAAATGAAAATTATTACAACAGCACAGTGTACAGAACAAGCACTGGAAAAATGGAATGTTACATAAATATGAAAATGTTAACGTCGTTAATGTTAAAGATAAATATTTGAAGTAATCAACCATTAATTCAATTAGAAATGTGCTGTTCCTCTTCACGATTTATAATGGCTTGCATTCTTTATGGCATGGACTTTAAGAAAGAAAAAATAACATTCTATATGAAGCTGGTTCCACCATTCTTGAATAGTCACTGACATATCGGACTTGCAGAATGCAGTATTATCCTAAAAAACTCTTTGCTCTTTGGCAATATGCCATCCTGAAAAATGACTTTAACCAAACCAAACCTTTTTTGTAGTCCGGACTAGAAAATTGTTCATGGCACACCAGTGTGTTGACTGTTAAGGTATTGATTGCCATCTCTCCTGACCTTTTTAAACTTGACAGGCAACCCCATATCATAAATGAATAGCAACAGTGGATTGTTTTTTACAGGTAGTCATGTATAAATGTTTCACTAGAACAGAGACAGACAAAAGTTTCCGCTTCTCCTTGGGCAACTCAGATTCTGAATTTTGTTTTTCTTTTAGTTGGCTTTGGCTTTTTCATAAATAAACCACATTTCATTTAGCCAGTCTTGTGTCTTGACTTTTTTTTGGTTTTTGCTACTTTTTTCATTATTATTGTCATGCATCTCGATTTACTCATATGGTTTCATATATAACCTTTTACTTATGTTGTACTGGACAACTGTATAATTACCTCAATATATAAAATTTTCATTAAACATTATTTTGATTTAACTGTGATTTGTATATTTGCCCAGGGTTGTATTTAAAATTATACCAAGAAACAGGTCATCATTGGGTTCGGGCAGAGGTCCATCCATCTTTCTGAAGTTAGTAAAAGAACTCAGGTCCACGTTATCAAGCAGCACTTTCCTGATATCCAGACTGCATGGATTCATTGCCTCAGTTTCTGATGGCATAAACATAATTATATTAAACAATAAATATTTATGCATCCTACTTGTAGACACAACTAGTAGCTATATACAATATGCATACTAAGCTGCAAGTATAATGGAAAAAAACAAACTACAGTATAAAGAAACCTATGTCTAGAAGTAAATTGTAAAAATTGTTAGCTGCAGTCTTACTTGATGGTTTAGGAAAAAATTATGTTCTGTCAACATATTGGCTCACCGAGGGCAGAAGCGGATTTGGATATTTCTGTAATTGGTTGGCAGACCTCCATCCCTCCAGAATTCGTTCCTCGTGATTCTGGCCCCAGGATGCTTTTGGAGGCATTGGAATTAAAGCCCCATTCATGGCTGATCTCCTGGATTGGACTGAGTCATTGGTGAAGCACACTTAATTCCACGTTATAGGTAGTCGTAAAGCAAAATACAGAGTCTTGACTACCAGGATTGCATCTAAGCAGGGTTTAGCCACATAAAAATGTATGTCTAAGTGAACCAAAGTAAATATATTCAAGAAGAAATTATCAGTATATGCTGCTGATACAAAATTCAAGATTGGGTCTGCTCTGAACCACTTTGAATAAGGGGTTTAAATGTCACAAGCTGCACAAAAAAAAATAAATTATAATCCTGCAGCGCTGCAACAGCGACCCTTGCTGGCTCAGTTACGGCCGCTTACACCTGCACACTGTGCCCTCTGGGATGAACTCAATATAAGCTAAATATGTACCTTAGCTTCTTTGTCTCTGATTTGGCCTCAGATTTTAAAGGTTCTTTGAAGGTTCCACAGCCAGTTTTGTTGAATACTTCTGGTTCTTCTATCAGTCCTCTTTCTGAAGGGTTCTGCCTCACTGGTCCACCAAATGGAGTGGAGGCCAGAGTAGTAGCACGGACAAAATCGCAGGTGTCATCTGGACTCCGGCAAAGAGTTTTATTCCTATGGCCATCAATAATGGCCTCTTCAGAGCGTGAAATGGAGACATCCTGAAAAGAATAAAAAGGAAACTCAGGATTGAAACCAACAGAACAGAAAGTAATACATTCAAGCAATACTACACTCATAAAACTTCAAACAGAGAAAAGAATATAATACATTTCCCTTACTTTATCACTTTGCAGATCAGTTGATGGATTTCTGGCTTTCAAAACAAAGGTGGGCAGCTTCAAGGAGTTACAGCTTTTTGATGATGATCTTAATATTAATAAGGGGAAAAGAAGGCAAAGGCTTAAAACACTACAGCAAATTAAACCTAAAAACTAAATGATTACACACCTTAAACGTACCTTGTATTTGGCCTTGTATCTGGCAATGCATTCTCATCATATACAGTAAAAGGATTTGATGCCTGTAAACTCCTCTGTTCTGCAGTTGTTCTAGCTGAAGTGTAGAGAGAAACCAGGGGAATACTTAAGGAAATCGCGTAACATTCTGCAGAAAACTTTTAAGGGAATATAATTTACCCTTTTTAAGTATATACCAAGTAAGTGCTGGCAATATGACAGTATTTTATAATACCATTATTAGGCATGAGACTCACAGGTCACCTCACAATACAATGTTGCCACCCACGATAACGGGTATATCAAAATATTGTCGAATGTGCAATACTCAATATATTACCAGACAATCCGCTATGATACATCACGATATACATGTGTAACTGAAGACAAAACGCTACTCAATTGGCAAATATCAGGAAGCCTATATGTTTTACTGAGTTTAAAAACTAATATAGAACAATGTATGAAATTAACACACGCGTACTGACTGCAACTTGTCCATTTGTGTGTAATAATTTCAATGTAAAATAGCTAACAGCCAAAAACATAACAGTTCTGTAATTAAAGGCAAAAAACAGCTGTGCCTGACTAAAATGCTTTCAAAGAATATCAATTATGCTTGTAGGGGAAAACCACCAGAGTAAGTTAATACAAAAATAACATACCAATAAAAATTAAACATATCACTTCAGTGCTGAACAAGCATAATCAACGTGTTTTGTACAAACACGGTCTCTTAAACCAAGTACTAGGGCAATGTGACCGTATTTAATTGTATTGTAATATATTTTGTTAGCGTAATAGACAATATGGTATTATCACTTTACAGAGTACGGTTTAGAAATTATCTGAATATTATAGTATAATGTTCAAAAGTGTTTTGTGTTAAATCTGTCGCTACTTGGCATCCCACATGTTATAAATACTGTGCATCATTAAATGTCTTAAATATTGCATTATTTTATTTTTATTATATCACCCACCCCTATGTGGTGCCCAGCAAAAGGTTCTATCCTGTGCACCAGACCTGGGGAACAAATCTTCGTAACAAGACCTTAAGCTTGCCAGAGATGGTTTATGAACCAATAAAAGTTCTCCTTTGAGAACCAATGCTCTACCAACTGAGTTGTTAGTGTTTACTAATTTTGGCCAAAGTGTCTGAAAGAACCATTATGGGCCTAGTGCCCAAAAATTGCAGGGAAACGACTTGGATGTAAAAGCACCTGAAGAATGGTGTGATTTCCATGTTTCTGTCTCACTAGGGGCCTGCGAGTTCCTGTGTTTACCAATCTCACTGACCAAGTTAACACAACATGAAAAGAAGAAAATCTAAATAAAATAAAATACCAAGTAACTGAATTAATTTAAAAATGAACTCACCTTGTCCCATGTTTTCATCCTGACTTACTGCACCATATCTGATCATATAAATAATAATAATAATAATAATAATAATTAATAATAATAATAATAATAATAATAATAATAATAATAATAATAATAATAATAATACAACAAGTACATAAGTAACATAAAAATAAGATTTAGATTAATCAATAATCTACAAAAAATTGTAACCAAAACCTACCTCACGTTGGTAGACATTTCTGTCTCACAAGTATTAATCTGCACTGTGTCAGTGCAAATGGAAGGAGCAAAACTGATTTTCTGGGCAGAATGCTGAGGCTTTTCGAGTTTCTGTAGAGAAAATCATAATGACCAAATAAAGCAGTAAAGAAAACAGACAATTTACATACTGGACACTGAGCTGTACATGCATTTTTACAATAAATCCTATAAGGAAAACAGTAGTTTTAAGATTGTAGGTTAAGATTATTTAGACAGCAAAATATTTTAGCAAAACATGAAAATACAACCCCTGGCAAAAAGTATGGAATCACCAGTCTCGGATGAGCATAATTCAGACATTTTATTCTGTAGAACAGACTTAAATCAAAAACATGATACAATAATAAGGTCATTCCAAAGTGCAACTTGTTGGCTTTCAGGAACAGTCAAAGAAATGAAAACATTGTGGAAGTCAGTAAATGTTTTTTCAACTTTTATTGACCAAGCACAGGGGAAAAATATGGAATCACTCAATTCTGAGGAAAAAAGTATGGAATCACTCAAATTGGAGGTAGAAAATAAAGACACACTCGGTCAGTTTCCTTTCCCTAAATGGACACCTGCCTCAGACTAGATCTGCTCATTAGTCTGCAGTTAAAAACACCTGCAGTCATGACACCTTGGAGGGCTGCTGGACGAAGTGGAGTGGCAAGAACCATGGCTCCAACAAGAGAAATGTCTCTTGAAACAAAAGAGAAGATTGTGAAACTTCTTGAAGAAGGTAACTTCACGCATGGTTGCTAAAGATGTGGGCTGTTCATAGTCAGCTATATCCAAGATATGGACCAAATACAAACAGCATGGTATGGTTGTTAAAGCCAAGCGTACTGGTAGACCAAGAAAGACATCAAAGTCAAAATATTTTTTGCCAGCGGTTATACTGGATGTATGCGTACTGAATTATTTACCTGATGTTCGACAGCATTGCCTCTCCCTTTAACAAGTTTTTGTTTCTGCGCAATCTGAAGCTTTAACTCCGCTTTGACTTTGCTCAAGTGTAAGACTTTTTCTGACAAAAAATAAAACAAAATTATTCGCATATCCTAACAAATAAGCTTTAGAACTTCTTTCAATAATTGTTGCACAACTGCTGTATTTAAAGATCATTTCCTACACTTAATGCCACCCTTGGATTCAAACTGCCTTACTACCCAGACACTAGAGCTGCCAGATAATTACAGATGAACAAAAATGTCAAAATTACACATTTTCAGTTATTTGTGCTACTGAACGTGGCTTAGGTCATGAACTAAGAAATCCAAAAAGTAAAAACATATGAGGATTTGAACAATGTAATGGTAAGCAAGGTGTAAAATGTCATTTAGTTACCATTCAGCTTTTTATAATAACGCTGGGCCCGGAGTTCTTCAAAGGAGAATTCTGTGTCACCTCTCATTACAAGCTCTTTAGAATACATGCTCTGTTCGTTGTCAGGCTGCTGTTTAGCTTGGGAAACATGCTCTTCTTTAGTCCCACTCGATTGTGGGACTCCACTACCCAGAGGGTTTAAAGGGCAGCTGCATACAGAAGGAGAACATTGTTAAATTAAAATGGCAAGCACAAAAAATACAGCTGCTTAATCTATATTTCTGGAGTCCTGGAGCAGGTAATGGCCTGCGACGTTGTAATTCTACTTATTTTGTGATATATGAACTGTGTTTATGGTCAGGTTATGTGAAACCAATACACAAGAAGTCACCAAAAAGTCATGTCATCAGTCATTGGGTTGTGTAAAAGAAGTTAGTTTTGCTGCAGAACACAAGAGTGGTATTATTAAAAAGTATTCTTACTTATAAGCTTGCAATCTGTGCATAATAAATTACTTTGTTGCCATTAAATATACATTGTACTCTACTGTAAGCTTTTTATAAAGTAAGACTGATGCTTCTGTTTTGAAATAAACAATTTCCAATCACAATTCTAGAAAAAGGAGCAAATGTGAGCAAAACCCATGCAATGTAGAACATTTTCCATACAAAGTACCCAGTGGTCAGTAACCAAACAGTGATAAAGAGTTGGGGAATATTTTTAAATGAATATGACGCAATTAGAAATTAAGCATTTGATTTTGTTTGATTAAATAAGATCATCAAAGCAAATTAAAAGTCAAAGAAATTTGTTAAATTATGCAAATGAGATGCAAACTCAATTATGGTAATTGAGTAGCAAGTGGAATACTCATGGTGGTGAACAGAAGCATGGCAAACTGGACGAGAGTGCCACAGATTACCTGTTCAGTAGGGTGTATGGTCACCCCAAAATGTCAAAACACACTGACAGTGATGGGGCATGGACAGGATCAGATTGTCCAACAGTTCTTGTGGGATCTTCTTCTAATTTATTTCGAAATATCCCCTAATTTATGTGAGCAGTGGGACTGTGGTAGCCTGGGATTTGGGTAGCCTAGCGGTTAAGGTACTAGACTGTGGACCAAGGGTTAAATATCACCTCTGCCAATCTGGCACAGTTGGGTCCTTATGCAAGGCCCTTAACCCACCATTGCTAGAATTTTAAGACTGTATGAATTGTAAGTCACTCTGGATAAGGGCGTCTGGTAAATGCTGTAAATGTAAATGTAGTTTAAACTCAGGAGGTAGTACTGGTAATTACGGCATGCGCATTTTAAACGCACACATTACAAACTATTTATCCAGAGAGATACGTTAACTAACCTATCAAAGAAATGACACAAAATTCAGGATAGAGAGGGAGGTCAGATTACTGCACACTGTGTGAAAGCCTTAATAACATTGTTAATTAAATTATTTTCAATCAGTATTATAGTATATACTGTCAAATTCTTTCTGGGGTATTTATTGCTAAAATGAACAGCAAATAACGTTTAGCTCCATGTTCTAACATCAATTATTCTTTACCTGATGTTTTAGGTTTTTGTGGTGATATCGTTTCATTATCGGTATAAAGATTCTTTGGGCAGGTATCGTATCAAAGTAAGTCATTGTTTTGGTATCGTGGTAACGTGTGTATAGAAACAGATTGACCGTCTGTAGTTATGAAACTATTAAGTAATCCTATACAGTAAACAGAACTGATATAACGGACAGTCTGCATGCATAAATAAAACTTAGATCATAGCGTTCAGATATAACTGTTGTACAAGTCTTAAATCTGGATCAGTTTGAATTCGTTGTGGGGCCTGTTAAACACTGACAGTGTAAAGAAGGTACGGACTGTTTTATAAGAGCGATCCATACTCGTGTCAGGTGGTAAATGATGCTTTTGTTTTTCATTTGACTTGTCGAAATAAATAAAAGCTTGACATACCCTTTAAACGTTCCCAGGGTTTTACAGCTAGTCGTAACGTACGGATTAGGCTAACGTTACATTTATCAGCTGCTCATAACTAATGGCGACTTAAAACTAATACAGACAACGTACAATATAATCAAATCGCGCTCGTGTTTAAAGCCACATCAGGGGCATCTTAGCACAGCTGGGATTTGAATCCAGAGTCGCTTGCGCCACCATATTCCCACTGGTACTAGTAATACTATTATACCTAATAGTTAAGTCACTTACTTTTTAGATTGTTGAACACCAGGTTCCGTTGTATCCATGGTCCAGTGAAATTCCAACACGTTATAAGTAGCTTCGTTGTAAATACAAATTCAACTACAGATTAAAATAACGTTCGTTAAAACCTGATTGTTATGTAAACTATAACGTGTGCATTAACTATAACAACGTCGATACAAATGATTAGTATATCTACGTTATTTTTCCCAGATTCCCCCACTAGCGCGTCTTTATGGAGTGTGTAAATGTAATATATCCAAACTCTGCTGTACAAACAGCAGACTAAAACCCGGTCTATTTTCAAACGGTGTCACGTGACCATAACGACTCAACCAAAGCCCGATGCTGTTCTGCTTCTTTGTGTTAACGGCGGTGTTAAAACCTGTTGGGTACAATGTCGCCACCCCACGATCAGGGCTGAAGTACATCGCTGTTCAAACCGGATTAATATAGTATTCTGTAGCTATACAGTGTTATTGTGCAGAACACCCTTCTGAGAAAAAAAATAGATCTAACCTCAATGGGGAAGAGTTAA